>JARYGA010055684.1:0-47028 GCA_030545235.1 Helianthus tuberosus
TACATTTGTTATCCCATACTAACAAATAATACAATCACATAAGTTATCACAGATTTCTTGTCCTCTCGAACAATACAAATCCGACAACCTAAATTTTAGTTGAGTTTCTAGACTTCCTAGCTTGATTTGAAATAGCCTGCAATCTAACCTGCAACATACGTTAAAATATTTGTCAATACAAAAGTATTGGCGAGTATACAAGTTAGATATGTATAGCGTAATAGAGTAAAAGATGTTGCGAATTTCCACATGCATAAACGTAACACACGATATATATACTCACAAGACTGATACTACCAACTAAGTCCTCGCTGCTCGAATATGCGATGGCAAACTAGACCCCGTCGGGCGCAATAGTACTATACTAGTCGTGGTGGGACGTCGCGAGTATAAACCCTAGCACATATGCAACAAGCATCACGTATATCTATGCATAACAGTTATTCGCAAGTGATAATTCGATTGATTGATTAATTCGTTGGATAAGTTTGATTTGTCAGGAACGTATGTTACACCCAAAATACGATTAAAAAGGGTTCAAGTATACTCACAGTGCGCGTTTAGCGAGAATACAACTTGATTGGATCGGTTGCGAGTTCGTCTGCGTTGAACATTGAGTGGTATTGTAAACGATGCACGATCAAGCGGGAATAGCGTCAAAATGTCAGTTATCCGGTCGGATGGTGCTCATCCGGTCGAATGACATGTTGATTGGGTCGGATGGCTGTCATCCGGTCGGATGACAGGCTATCCAGTCGGATAACGTGTTGATGGGGTTGGACTGCTGTCATCCGTTCGGATGACACATCCATTTTAACGTTCCGATCAACTATCTTCGAGTGTTTTAGGAAGGAATACATGCGGTTTTACTGGGACAGTGTAATTTCGTATTAGCAATTGAAATTCCATCAGTTCCGACCCGTTCTAACGGCCGGGAATCACCCCGTTCCATCAGATCCGGCCGTTCTTGACGGTTTCTCATGTTTAATCCCGAAATCATTCAGTTCTTGATTAAATACATAGGTTTTTAGGTGAGATTGTTGTAAAAACAAGTGGAAATCACCCAGATCTGAGTCGTTTATGGTGGGATGAGGTCACACTTTGAAGTTCATATGAACTCTTGGTGACATCACCTTAAAACACCTCAAATCAGTAGATTTCACGGTTAAAAAATGAGTTTTAAAAGACAGAATGATGTAGAATTGAGTGTAGATCATAGAAGTACAAGTTCTAGATTGAAATCTTACCGGAATCGCGAGGAACCGAGAGAAAAGGGTCCTAGAGCGTGCTTGGTCGAGTGGGAGCTGTCATATCACTGTTTAAGTGATGTGACGTGCTATTTATAGGCAACAGCGAAGGCTGAAAAGATGTTGGGTCGGATGGCCCATCCGTTCGGATGGCCCATCCGTTCGGATGGCCCATCCGTTCGGATGAGGCTGTCCATTCGGATGGCCACTCCGACGCGGGGGATTTCTCCGTTTTTGAGCGTTGCGATTTTTTTTGGAGTACGCGCTTTCTATAGTTAATTTATATAATTATTATATATGTATATATATCACTGGGGGTCGTATTTACGTATCCGCATTCCAAAGTTTCGATATAACAATCGGTTTTCGTTTCGAGTGAGCGATTATTAGTGACGTTTCACGGCCATCCAGGAGGGTAGTATAGGTCCTTTCTCGATGACATCGTGAACGTTAGGGTGTGTGGTGCCACAATGACTGACGGGGTACCACTCGCTCGTATTGTCATCATCGTCACGACGACTTGAGCTATAGCACTCACCCGAGAGTCTTTGTTAGCGTTAATTGTCTGTGTTTCGACACATCACGGCCACCGAGGAGGGTAGAATAGGTCCTCACTCAATGTCATCGTGAGTGTTAGTGTTTGCGATGTGATGTAGTGATAATGTATTGCGAAAATATGCGATTATCCTTCGAATAGCGATGTATGCGATATAATTACATTATGATCCAAATCTCTGGTGCTAGGCGTAACGAGTATATCGAGTTGTAACAACGCACGAAAGTGCGGGTTGTTACAGTCTCCCCTGCTTTAGGAAATTTCGTCCCGAAATTAATCCAACAGGTAGACTTTTGAGAGTTGATCCTGCGTAAGTAGCGATACAATGAGTGAGTTGACCGTGAGTTGACAAGCGGGAGTGCTTTGAATAAGAGATATCGATTGCGATAGCGAGAAGGCGACGTAAAGACAAAAGTAATATCCCACGAGTTGGCGTTCCACAGTACCTCGTGTCGCGAAGAATTCGTTAGTTCGATGCGATTGAAATTTTTAAGGAACTTGAAAGGTTTCTCATGACGTTGAATTAACTGAGTCGATCGTTAACCAACGTTACAAGAAGCGTTCGTTCGTTTTTTTTTATTCAAAAGGAATTTTGGATGAAAATCTCGAAAAAATTTCCTCTTAACGTGAGGTCAACTGAGTCGATGTTAACCAACGTTGCCAGGAAGTTTATGTTTTAAACATTTTAAGGAATTCGAAGATGAAAACTGAGGTTACGAAAACTCTCCTATGACCTGGGTTCAAGCTGAACTCGATGTCGAACCAATGTCTTAAGAAGGATTTCGTTTCGATGTTGTAAAAGCTTTAAGGAAAACTGGACTTATGAAACTTTTCTTGGACATGGAGTTAAGCTGATTCGATGTTATCTCCATGTCGTGGGAAAAACTTCACTTGTCCACTGGTTTTAAATCAAAATTTTATAAAGATAAGTTTTAATAGTACAAAAGGCAGTTAATCATCGAGCCCCACTTGGCACTTTCCCACGAAAGTTTGTTAATATGTTTAAAACACTTATATATAGGAAGTACCAGCGGCGTATCAACCATGTTTTGCCCATATTACTTCCGTCTCGTGAGGCGGTGTCATGTGTGCCGATAAGATACAGATAGAACTGCGATGACTCGATCCAATTGAGAAGTGTTGGATTAAGTCTTGAAAGGGCGAACTGAGTGATGAAGTTGTTTTCGAACTCAGTTCAGCAATACCCATGAGGTAATAATCGATTCATATTACCACAGAACACTATGAGCGAAAGCGGCGACGATAAGTGAAGAGTGATGAGCGACAAGCGTAAAGCGATAAGCGAACAGCACGATTTTGATTAGATTCCACCTTGAACCCACATGGCACGTCTCCACGAGAGTTCGCTAACATGGCAAAATACTACATTTAACCAGGTTAGTTTTGCCTCGTGCAGCGATGTCATGCGTACTAACACCACACAGACTGTAATGAACACCAAGCAAGCGATAAGCGGTATACGATACGCGAATAAGCGGTAGACTATACACGATAAGCGATAAGCGATTGGGTGATTAAGCGAATAACATAAACACAACACTAGTAACGACGGCGACGATAATCGAATTACGATAAGCGGCAGTTGTTGCGTTGCAAGCGATGGAGGTATGCGCGAATTATGGGGTTTGATTTGATTGATTAACACCACAAAGTTTACTAACATCAGGCCCCACATGGCCTTTTTCCACGAAAGCCCGCCGATATGACTAAAACGCCTTGTTTTAACCTTATGAGCTTCATTTCGTGAAGCGAGGTCATGGGTGCTAACTTAACATAATTATCACGGATAGCGGTAGGCGATAGCGATGGTGATAGCGATAGAGTGTCACACAGCAACGATATAGCGATTCACATAATCAGCGGTAGTTATCCTCGTAGTAATCGATAGAGATCGCGAGATACACATGATAAGCGATTGCGATTAGCCGAGCTTTGTTTCGAATAAGCTTAACGTTACGTTGCAGTGCATCACAGTTATCGAGGAGGGTAGAATAGGTCCTCACTCAACAATATCGTGAGCGTTTATGTACTTGATGAGATTTGTCACGACAGTCTTGCAACCAGTCTTGCGTCGATGCAATTGCCCTGCGGGGGTAGACTCTCCAGAGTCCATCGACGAGGCGATTGCACCGCGTTTGCAAACTTACGACAAGTCTCGTGATGATGTGGTTTGGTTGTTACGCCTTGCGAGTGAGTGTAGTGTGTTGAAAATAATCACAATAGTATATTAGGTCTAATAACGTTCAACTCCACGTGGCACTTTCTTCACGGAACTTCGGTAGTATGATAAAGCACACCTTGCTTGACCCCTACTACTTAGATCCCGTGGTTTGGTGTCATACTTCGTCGCAACGCTTATGGTACCTTAGAATTTACTACGACCTCCGTGCACTGACCCAAGTAATCCCGTGTGCACCCGTGATTAATCGTTCCTTGCACGTTTATCGTACCTCGTTCTAAGAGTGTAGTGAGGGTAAAACACATTATTTCGTGATATAGTATATAGTATGTGTGTGAATCTAGTCTAAGTGCGACGACTAGAGTGTGAAGGAGAATACGAAAGCGAGAGTTAGTGTTACGCATAGTGGCAACACCGAGTAATAGAGCAGGTTCAAAACTTAGAAATTAACGTCGAAAATCATATCATTACAACTTTATCCTACGCTTGCTAGATGTTTGATGTTGAAGACTTTTGCTGGAGCTGTTGTTGTTGTACTCAAGTTCGCGGTTCGTTGTGGCAGTTGCGGGTGAAGTGACCGTAACGGTTGCAGTTACTGCAATAGCGACAGTCAGCCCCAACTGGATGATGATAGGTGCATGAGTAACACTGGGGATGAGCTCCAGTGTAAGCTCGTTTAGGAAACGCCGAAACTGCTTGGAGAGGCTTCGGTTGCAGCAGTTTGGTGGTTGATGAGTTCGGGCTTGAAATCTTTCGTTTGCGACTGGGTTTGTCGGTGTCTTGCGAAGTGGTGTCATCGTTGGAGGATTTGTCTGAGGACTCACTTGCAGAATCTTTGGCCGAGTTGTCGGAAGATCCGTCGGCAGATTTGTCAGAAGAATCGGCAGCAGATTCGTCAGAGGAATAGTTAGCAGTTTCGTCAGAAGAATCATTAGCAGATTCGTCAGAAGAATCATCAGCAGATTTGTTAGGAGAATCGTTGACAGGATCGTCTGAAGGATTTATGGCGATTGCTTAATAAGCTTGCTTGACAGGATTCTTGGAGGAAAACTCTTCCATGAGTCGTTTGTTGTTGATTTCTGCGGCTAAGCGGTAGGTTTCTTCGATGGTAGCTGGTCTTGCAGCTTCGACAAAATCACCCACACACTCAGGCAAGCCACGAATGTACTTCGTGATGGCCTTTTCTGAAGTGTTGACTTGACCTGGGCAAATTATGCTAAGCTGTTTGAACCTTGCGGTGTTGCCAGCGTTGTCACTTTCGACTTGCTTGATTTTCCAAAATTCGTCTTCCAACTTCTGAATCTCGTGAGGAGGACAGTACTCTTTCTTCATGAGCTCTTTAAGCTCATCCCAAGAGAGAGCGTAGGCTGCGGAGGTACCACGTTTGTTTCGTTCGGCGGTCCACCAGTCGAGTGCTCGTGATTGAAATACCCCTGTAGCACAAGTGGTATGGAAACTATCGGGACACCCACTTTGACGAAGGGTAACTTCGATAGAGTCGAACCACTGGAGTAGTTGAGATACACCTCCTTCACCCGTGAACTCCATCGAGTCACAGGCCTTGAAGTGTTTGTAGAGAAAAGTAGATTGCGGCTCTTTTGTCTTGACGTCTTCCGAAGCTCGAGAGTTGCTAAGAGAGTGTACTTGAGCGACGATCTGGGGAATCATTTTTGCCATTCCCTTGACCACAAGGGAGGCGATCCTCTTCTCGTCCCTTCGATTGGCTCGTCTCCTTGCTGACATCCTCGAAGTAGAGTTGTTGGAAGGCATCTAGACAGGAAGAGACTTGGAGTGAGATTCGATCATAATGATTTTTGAGTTTTGCGATGCGATTGAGCGCGTTCAAAACTTGATGCGATAGTATAGTAGTAATGTGAATCACATAGGAGTCACATAGGAGACACGAAATTCCTAAGTTCTCACACAATGACTTGTTGTTTTTACGTATATATATGTATTTATATAATTTTAATTTGTAATCATACACATACAGGTCGACTTAGAATATACGAGGACGCGTTGAGGTGAGAAAGCGAGAGCGAAGGCGATAGATTATGCATTAGTTTTGTTGCGAACATTTGGGTTTCGTTTTAAATTGCGATGGCTGTGCGAGTTGTGCGTTTATAAGCAGGGAGCGAAAATCGTTAAATCGAGAAATCGATAAAGCGTAAAGTTTCAAAACGTAAATAAGTTCCAACCAGTTGTAAAATTAGCGGGTCGTATGATAGAGTGCCTTGGGGGTTTAGGCGTCGACTGCCGAAGGTAACCTAACTATACCTGACAAGTTCGTGCGCGTGCGTTGACCTAGAAGACGTTATGCTTCCACTGGGATGCAGCTCATGGCATTCGTCTTCCTAGTCGTCGCGTGGCTCGAGTTATCGTGATAGTCGAGCCCTTGGTGAGAGCTTTTTGAAAACCAGTTTATAGAGAGTGGAATGGCTTATTAAGGTACGGGTTTCACCCCTGGCTTAACAACTTTGTTCCTAATTGTGGTTATGCTCTTCGAATAAATTCGTGAGTTCCACTAGATTTCGAAATGGAGACTTTCGTCGAGGTGTGGATGTCACTCCTAACTGGATGAAAGGTTCTTGTGCTAGAAAATGCGCTGAGTGAGCGATCTCATCGAGAGTTCTCGGTTTTCACACCTGATCTCGACTGAATCACTCGGTTTTGTTATGCGAGTATTTTTGAAACACGTGTATTGTGTCAGCCTTAGGAAAGGCTAAGTAGTATTCCAGCCTTAGGAAAGGCTTCTTTGTGTGAAGCTGTAGTAAGCGGTGTTCACACAAAGTTGTAGCTTTTAGCAATTTCGATCGAGAGTATCAAGTAGGCCCAGTACAAACCCTACTGGGTTAGCACGAGTCGGCCTGTTGGTACCTAGACTATAGACTAGGTCAATTCCTAAGACGTCGACCCAGACTAGGTCGAGTCTTGCCTAATTCCCTATAGTTATGGCTCTGATACCAATCTGTCACACCCCAACCGATGGCGGGATCATCGGGGCGCGGCACTAGGTGAATTAGATTGCTCAAGAGAATCCATAACAACTATATTGCGATAATATTTAATACATTCGTTATCCCATACTAACAAATAATACAATCACATAAGTTATCACAGATTTCTTGTCCTCTCGAACAATACAAGTCTGACAACCTAGATTTTAGTTGAGTTTCTAGACTTCCTAGCTTGATTTGAAATAGCCTGCAATCTAACCTGCAACATACGTTAAAATATTTGTCAATACAAAAGTATTGGCGAGTATACAGGTTTGATATGTATAGCGTAATAGAGTAAAAGATGTTGCGAATTTCCACATGCATAAACGTAACACACGACATATATACTCACAAGACTGATACTACCAACTAAGTCCTCGCTGCTCGAATATGCGATGGCAAACTAGACCCCGTCGGGCGCAATAGTACTATACTAGTCGTGGTGGGACGTCGCGAGTATAAACCCTAGCACATATGCAACTAGCATCACGTATATCTATGCATAACAGTTATTCGCAAGTGATAATTCGATTGATTGATTAATTCGTTGGATAAGTTTGATTTGTCAGGAACGTATGTTACACCCAAAATACGATTAAAAAGGGTTCAAGTATACTCACAGTGCGCGTTTAGCGAGAATACAACTTAATTGGATCGGTTGCGAGTTCGTCTGCGTTGAACATTGAGTGGTATTGTAAACGATGCACGATCAAGCGGGAATAGCGTCAAAATGTCAGTTATCCGGTCGGATGGTGCTCATCCGGTCGAATGACATGTTGATTGGGTCGGATGGCTGTCATCCGGTCGGATGACAGGCTATCCGGTCGGATAACGTGTTGATGGGGTTGGACTGCTGTCATCCGTTCGGATGACATGTGGTCCGTTCGGATGACATGTGGTCCGTTCGGATGACACGTCCATTTTAACGTTCCGATCAACTGTCTTCGAGTGTTTTAGGAAGGAATACATGCGGTTTTACTGGGATAGTGTAATTTCGTATTAACAATTGAAATTCAATCAGTTCCGACCCGTTCTAACGGTCGGGAATCACCCCGTTCCATCAGATCCCGCCGTTCTTGACGGTTTCTCATGTTTAATCCCGAAATCATTCAGTTCTTGATTAAATACATAGGTTTTTAGGTGAGATTGTTGTAAAAACATGTGGAAATCACCCAGATCTGAGTCATTTATGGTGGGATGAGGTCACACTTTGAAGTTCATATGAACTCTTGGTGACATCACCTTAAAACACCTCAAATCAGTAGATTTCACGGTTAAAAATTGAGTTTTAAAAGACAGAATGATGTAGAATTGAGTGTAGATCATAGAAGTACAAGTTCTAGATTGAAATCTTACCGGAATCGCGAGGAATCGAGAGAAAGGGTCCTAGAGCGTGCTTGGTCGAGTGGGAGCTGTCACATCACTGTTTAAGTGATGTGACGTGCTATTTATAGGCAACAGCGAAGGCTGAAAAGATGTTGGGTCGGATGGCCCATCCGTTCGGATGAGGCTGTCCATTCGGATGGCCACTCCGACGCGGGGGATTTCTCCGTTTTTGAGCGTTGCGATTTTTTTTGGAGTACGCGCTTTCTATAGTTAATTTATATAATTATTATATATATATATATATCACTGGGGGTCGTATTTACGTATCCGCATTCCAAAGTTTCGATATAACAATCGGTTTTCGTTTCGAGTGAGCGATTATTAGTGACGTTTCACGGCCATCCAGGAGGGTAGTATAGGTCCTTTCTCGATGACATCGTGAACGTTAGGGTGTGTGGTGCCACAATGACTGACGGGGTACCACTCGCTCGTATTGTCATCATCGTCATGACGACTGGAGCTATAGCACTCACCCGAGAGTCTTTGTTAGCGTTAATTGTCTGCGTTTCGACACATCACGGCCACCGAGGAGGGTAGAATAGGTCCTCACTCAATGTCATCGTGAGTGTTAGTGTTTGCGATGTGATGTAGTGATAATGTATTGCGAAAATATGCGATTATCCTTCGAATAGCGATGTATGCGATATAGTTACATTATGATCCGAATCTCTGGTGCTAGGCGTAACGAGTATATCGAGTAGTAACAACGAACGAAAGTGCGGGTTCTTACAATAGGAGGCAGACCCGGGTGACGAAGACGTTGTGCCGGTAACGACAAAACTAAGATCCGAAGACCCGATCCTGAATCGACTCCCTCCCTGCGCATGCTCCCACAAGTCAGCATCTCCCACCGGATGCTGAGTGACGTCTTCCCCGTACTTTTCGATCACGTATCTCACATATGTCTCCTACCATTTATAAAAAGTCCAAGAACTTATACATGAGATCAAAAAGTCCAAGAAGTATGTCACATGAGATCGAAATGCCGGATTAAAAAGACCATTAGAGGTTCTCGTCATGCACATACAATCTCTATTAGACGACATGATTTTTATCGATCTATAACTAAAATTCCCAATTTTGTTAGGACTTACAAGGGGTATAAAATTCTTAAATTACTATTTTACTAAACATATACAAATCTATATATATATATAAACATGATAAATAAGGGCTTACTTGGCATGTTATGAGGGCTTCAAAGATGAGGTGTCAGCTTGTGGTTCAATCTCACAAGGTTTTTAGGCGGGAAAACATATGAGCAAAATGGGAGGCGGGATCCGTTTCTAAACTGGGTCGGAATTCGGATTCGGGTCAAAATAAATGGATCGTATATATGGTCTTTTCCAAACAATATTACTTTACAACCTCACTTTTCTAAACCCTAGCCTCCCTCTCATTCATCGGTGTACTGGATCCATCATCGTCTTCTCCAAAGGATTCACCAAACAGGTAAAAGTTCTTTAAATATAGATTCATGTTTGATAATGTCGATTCCTATTTGATGTTCTCTGTCATATGTTCATCTTTTAATTTATTTATTTTTTCAGTTTATTCATCCCGATTTCACCGATTTCTTCACCTAGGGCTTCACCTAGAGCCGAACTATCCTTTGCCTGTAATTCTTTGGTTGGAAGGTGCACGCGCCGGCGATATAGTTCACCGTGATGATAAAGCCCCTACTAGACCTGGATGTGACAATAATTTCGTTCTGGTAATTGTTAATTTGATCATTTTCTCGATATGTTGTTCCGAAGTTCAGACCTCGGTTTAGGGTTTTTAGGTTTTTGTGATATTATGATTTGTAGGTTTTTACTCGATATGTTGAAAGTTAATGAATAATTACAATTTGTAGGTTTTTATTTTCTTACGTAAACAGTTTTTGTGAATGTAGCTTCTATTATTTCTATGAATTGATGTTTTATATAACTGGACGTACTATTGTGAAGGGACAGTTAGCCTTGCTCAGGGTCCTGCAAATCGCGATGGATTTGCTGGTGTCTGTATATACTATATATACAATGGTCCGTTTTATAAAATTTGTGAGGAAACATTGACAAAGCGTGAACTCCTGCAGTTGGTACCATTTAGTTTACTTTAAAACCTTTTAAAACAATATAATTAGGGTGATAATGATTACAGGAAATAGAACGTGAAAAAAAGCGCACGTTTGGAACTAGAAAAGGCAGCTTTTCAATTCTTTTTTTAGCAAAATAATATATACAAGGAGAAATTTACATTTGAGAATTCGAAAGTAGCTATTAATGTGTAAAAAATGGTATATGTGTTCAGATTCGTTTCCCTCTTTTGGATTTTTTTATAATGTTGACTTTTCATATTGTTGTTGGTGATATTTCAATCATCACTAACAGTATAACCATTGCTGGCTTCACACTGGCATATATAGAATCAGGTTTAGTTGTAGTGGTCCCTATAAAGAAACTAGAGTCAAGTGCTTGGGTTTTCTTGTGGCCATTTACTCCATAAATGTGGGTCGTCACCACGGTTTTCTTCGTCATAATTGGAATTGTTATACGAATACAGGAACACACGGGGAATGAAGAATCTAGGGGTCCACCATAGCAACATGAGGTCACTATCTTCTGGTGAGTAGAGTAGATCTTAATATAGTTTGTTTTTTTTATTGAGGTGGCAATGTGTGTGGGCTGCCTAAATTAGTTTGGGTTGGAACTAAGCTTGGAAAAGCGGCGGGTAACGGGTCAAAATGTTTTTAGGCAAAATGGGTCATTTTAGAAAGAAAAAATAAGTATCAAAATGGTCACTTTATATTTTTGTGACAGGTAGTGTGGGACGGGCTAAGGTGACGGTTTAGGTGGTTTCAGACGTTTGTGAGTGGTAATGGTGCTCGTGTTCTTTGAATATGTATAGTTCCTATTGGGTGTTTTTATGTTTATCACAACTGTTAGAATGGACATGTATTCGGAACTGTTAGAAATTGTATAGTTCCTATTGCATACAGTCTGTAAGTGCCTTTGTGTTTTTTCTAGAAATCGTATTCAGTTCTCATTTATTTTGCAGAAAATTGTATTCTATGAGCTTGCTTTCCACTTCAATCCCCATCGTGCAGAAACATTCAATAATCTTGGAGTCCGAGACAAGACAACCTTGATATAGCCGTAGAGTTTTATCAGGTAAACATTGCAGGTATTTGGGTCAAATGTCTAATACATGATCTAATTTTGATTTTTCTTTTTTTTTTCTTATTGTTTTCTCCCTTGAAGTGGTCTTTGTCAACTAAACCCAATTTCTCTCAATCGTTAAACAACTTTGGAGTAGTCTACATAGTGCAGGTACAATTACATCTGTTGGTATATGGAAAAACTTGAATCGTTAGTTATTGTCTCCTCACTTGCTCTCAAATATTAATCAAATAATTATGGTTGGTTTACTTAAGGACAAACACTAACAATTTATATTCGATATTAATCCAATAATTTTTATTTTAAATTCATGGGTATATAATTTTTTAAACATTGGTATGAGAAATAATTAAATTAATAATAAATTTTAGATTGGATCAATTGATAAATAAATTAAATAACAAATAAGATCAAATAATACAAAGTAAATCAAAACAAAAGTACACAGGTCTTCAAATAAGAGTTTGGATTTGATGAGCTAAAGGAAGTTAAGAAAGAGAAGACACCTACTGATCCTAAATTTCTACATGAGAATAGATCTTTTTTGACAAAAACAGTGTAAATTAAAAAGATAAAGCAATTAAAGATCGGAGTAATGTAATAACCTTCTATGCATTTATACTTTTGTCTTTGGCATTGTGTCAAGTTAGGAGTTATCTTATTGATAGTTATAATTACTTGAAGAGTGAAAGTGAATCTCACAATTTTTTGCATGAATAAGGCCTCTATTCCTACTATTCTACATCAATAGCTGGGGTTTTTATAGGTTTTTGTTGCTTACGATAATTTAAAATTTTCCAAGTTAAGGCATGTGACAAATGAACTGTTTTTTTTTTTACTTTGCACTTGAAGAATTCAGACGTTTAGAAGACTTTTGCAGCACTTTACAGCAACATGGGTTAGCCTTTTTACACTTTATCCCACTTTTTAATGAATTTTGGTTACTTGAAGCGAAATCTTTATTGTTTTCTTTTTTGCATTGCTTGGATTGATTGCACATATTTAGTATTATATCTAAAATGTAAATATTAAAAAATTTTGAGGCCTTTATCTGATATTGATGATGGTCTGTATCTCATGTTATAGCCTAGGTATATTCAAGCATTGATGGACAAAGCAAAAGTGCATGAGCGAGAACCTGAGAAACTATTTAGACTGCACTGGGGCAGACCTTTTAAATTTGGCTCAAGTGAAATAATAACCTATTGGTTCTGTAGGTCGGCTATGTTTATGTTATATACAAAATGCAACTGGTGAACAGTACCAGCTCGAATGAGTGCTATATAGGATACATATATACTATATTAAAGAATCCAACCAAAGAATGGATTTGTCCACTGGTAGCGCGTCTTTTATATTCTTGATAACGAAAAAAATATATAAGTAAGCTTTGATTTTTAAGTATGTTTTTAAGTTCAAGACTTTTAAGTGTATTATAAGTATGCTTTATATTTCGCTTCATGTTCATCAACTCACCTTTGTTGGTATGATGATGGGGTTAGACTAAATGCTTAAGAATGCTCCAATGTTCAAATGTTTAGAACCTTGAATTAAGGTATAGTTTAACTCCTTCAATGTGTCATGTGTGAATGTTTTTAGATTAGAATATAACTCTAATTCATTTTTTTTCTTGAAATGGAAAGGTTGAGCACTTGGTGTTGGTCGGGGCCATGCTATTGATATGCGAGCTCGGGTAAGTACTACAATTATAAGTTTTTACAGTATTACTTTGAATATATTTTAGGTCAGAGCCCAAAAGTAGAGGTACAGGTAACAGTCACACGAGTTTTACTGAAACAAGTTCAAATTCAAACTGACCAGTTCGGTTTAGGTTGGTCCACAAACATGCTGGTATCATTTCTTTGGAACATATTTTTATAAATAGAATATGTTAATTATAAGTAGAAAAATAGTATTATCATTTTAGTATTCTTGATCATTGAATAAAAACAACTTAAGAAGTTTCATGTGTTAAACTAGACTTAAGATGACTTATGATGTATTATTCACGTAGAAAAATATTATTATCATTTTAGTATTCTTGATCATTCCCACTTTTTAATGAATTTTGGTTACTTGAAGTGAAATCTTTATTGTTTTTTTTTTTTTTCATTGCTTGGATTGATTGCACATATTTAGTATTATATCTAAAATGTAAATATTAAAAAATTTTGAGGCCTTTATCTGATATTGATGATGGTCTGTACCTCATGTTATAGCCTAGGTATATTCAAGCATTGATGGACAAAGCAAAAGTGCATGAGCGAGAACCTGAGAAAATATTTATCTTTTCATTAAAGAGGGCGGCTAGGGGTCCATTAAAATATATACATCATACGATCAAGGCCAAAAAAGAAAAAAAGTACTGCACACTAGAAATCAAATTGATGTGCTGTCTGTTGAAACTAAAGCTCTTCTTGACCCGCTCAATGGTTTGCCCAAGTAAGAAGAAATTTTATATTTAATCTGTTAACTAAATGGAATTTCTGGGTACGAATTGACACCCATATTTAGTATAATGTACCCAAACATGTTTTAACATAATAAGTTGTTTTTCTTTCCGAATTGTGTTCTTAATGTTCAACTTCAGATTTGTATATGTCCATGCGTACTGTATGTTTATGATCAGTTTAAACGTATTAAAGTCATGTACGAGATATGCTACTGGTAGATTTTTAAAAGGGGATGCTTTTAGCTATATACTGCATTAGTGCCTTTAAACTACCTTTTTTTCAACTGTAATAGTATATTCGGCCATTTGTGGTTCTGTTGTTATGCTCTCTTTAGAAGTAGAATGGGAATGTGTACATTTTCGTTGAGCAAACTCAGATTCAACTCTTGAAGAGCCAAACTTTATGTTCAAACCACTAACAAATTCTTCTAGCACACTTCATAAAAACTGCTCGTATGTATTTGTATTTTATTCCGTCCCTTTACTCCATACGAAATCTTCTGTATGGAATGCAAAAAAGAGTTGGGCTTGCTTTCTGGTCCCTTTTTTTTTGGGTAAAGGGTTACCCCGGTGATTCTACTTTCTGGTCCTTTTACTTCCTATGAAATCACATTGTTTGCATATATTATTATATACGATTAACATTGAATGATATTATATATATTACCACAAATTTTATAAAATGGACCATTGTAATAAAATTAATAAAATATTAATATCCTTAAAAATAGAGCAACCCGTGGGTACCACGGGTTATAACCTAGTAAATAAATAAATATATACAAATACATATGCATATCTAGGTTGTGAAAGGCAATAGGCGCATAGTCCTTGTCGGGGCCTAGGCGTAAGGCGCAATAAAAAGCGCTAGCCTAAGAAAAAAAAGCGCACATAGAGCAAAAAAAAAAAAAACAAAAAAAATATTATGCATTCAAAATTAATAAATACTTTGTCAATAGTTCAAACGGAATACCAAAACATGAATACCAAAATCCAAAACCAATAAAGTTGAAAACCCAAATGCCAAATGTTCAAAAATTACCAATCGATGACACATGTGCATCAAACATATGCATATTTAACTTCATCATTTGTTTCACTACATCAAGCTCACTGTATTAAGTCATTTTAAGTGGTTAAAAATTGAGAGGAATAATCTCTATTATTTGTTTCAAATAACACAGTGATTAACAATAAAGTAATTACTTTTACTAAACTACCGTAATGAGCAATAAAGTAATTACTTTTACTAAACTACTAAACTAATTAATCAATAACAAATGAGCACCAAGAATAAGAAATTGTTGTATCAAAGACTATATATCACTTTTACTAACTTTTGCTACAAGAAATTGTTGTACGGAGAAGAAACTTGAACGACTTGATTCTATGATTTAGAAAAAAATAAAACAATCACTCATTGATTACAAAAAAGCATAATATTATGATATTTAGAAGAAATTAAAAGAAAAAAACTAACCCTTTGAGTCTTGAATCGTGCTATGAAGAAAGGAACTGTGTTTTAATACAGATCATGGTGAGGCAGTGCGATCTTATCTAGGGTAAATGAAATCATATCAAATATTGATAAATTTGATAAAGATTCAATGTAAATCAACTGAAAGCCACTACCAATTTTGAGATATGCCTGACTGAAAAAAGCCACCGCCCGGAATGGTCGTCGCTCGGAAAAAAGCCATCACTTGAACTAGTTTTGACCAGTTCAGGCAGGATTTCTCCCGTTCAGACATAGAGCGCAATATTACTGAAAAATAGTTGCAGAAAGATAAGTTCTAGCGAATCAAAGAACTAATGTTTGACACTTTTATGGGCTAAAAGCGATCTATCAATTTTTGCCTTTTTGGGGAATCTGGTGTGGTTATTATGCCCATAGCTGCTGGTGCAGTGCATTTGCAGCAATTTTTGGTTTAACTGTCAAGTGCTTAGCCAATCAGCAAAGAGCCAGCAACAATGTCTGGTTTGGGAGCTTACAATTGAACAATAATTCGGACAAATTTAAAAAAAAAGGATAATTCAATTCACTTCAGGAACCCTAGATTAACTTAATCAAACAATTTCAACAATCTTAGATAATTCAAATAAGGCGATCAGTTTCAACAAACCCTAACTAATGAACTAATTTAACTACACAAACCTTAACCATTCAAATATCTAAACTAACCTATCTATACTTGTTTGTCAATGACGTCAAAAACCAAAACGTATACAATCAACCATCTTCCACGTATCACGTATGCGGATTCAAACGTAAACAAAATCACAGAAAACAATATAACCATTTGAGATATAAAATTATAAACCCTAAATCCTGATTTAAAAGAAAAAAAAGCATCCAAACCTGTGAAGAACGACGGACGGAGGAGGACGACCGGAGGACGGCTGGAAGACGGTCGGAGGAGAACGCTGAGGGAGGAGAAGGGGGATGGTGAGGGTGGAGGCGCTGTGCTGTTGTTCACTTATTACTGCGAGTTGTTTATTGTTCTTCACTAAATAAACGGGTGTGGAGGTGTTGTTTTGTTGCAACCCTAAAATGGGGTTTTCATTAAAGGGAAAAAGTAAAAATAGAAATTAAAAAAAATACGAGATTCGAACCCGGGTGTCAAGTGAAGAAGAACGCGGATTAACCAGTGGACTACCAAAGCTTATTTGTTTATAAGTTCCTTTCAAGTTTCTTATATATATTTGCACTAAAAATAAAAAACCGAATGGGTTCCTAGGAACCCGATGTTTGTTCATAAGTCCGCCCCTGCCCGTATTGTGTACACCTTAATTATACATGAAATGCTTTTACCTTAGCAACTTATACGTATAATTATACCCAGTCATACGTGCGTGTAAGCTATTGGGACCCATTACTTAAACTAGACTTTTATTATTGTATAAGTGTGTATATATGTATATGTATGTGTGTGTGTATGCACCGATACAACTACATACTAATACATACATACACATACATATAGAGACAAGAAATACATTTATATATAGATATACACTTCCGCATAATTAAATATGAAAAGAATAAATGTTTTAGTCGGAAATTTCCGACAACTTTCCGACCAAATGCTATGTTTCGTCGGTAAGTGGTCGGAAATTTCCAACCATTTTCCGACCCATATCCGTTTTTTCGGTTTCTAAACCTTCTAACATGGTTTTTTCATTACGTATTTTGTACACCTTAATTATACATGAAATGCTTTTACTTTACCAACTTATACGTATAATTATACCCAGTCATACGTGCGTGTAAGCTATTGAGATCCATTACTTAAACTAGGTTTTTACTATTGTATACGTGTGTATATATGTATATGTATGTGTGTGTGTATGCACCGATACAACTACATACTAATATACACATACACATACATATAGAGACAAGAAATACATTTATATATATAGATATACACCTCCGCATAATTAAATATGAAAAGAATAAATGTTTTAGTCCGAAATTGGTCAGAAATTTCCGACCAAATGTTATGTTTCGTCGGTAAGTGGTCGGAAATTTCCGACCATTTTCCTACACCCATATCCGTTTTTTTCCGGTTTCTAAACCTTCTAACATGGGTTTTTCATTACGTACTGTGTACACCTTAATTATACATGAAATGATTTTACTTTGCCAACTTATATGTATAATTATATCCAGTCATACGTGCGTGTAAGCTATTGAGATCCATTACTTAAACTAGGCTTTTACTATTGTATACGTGTGTATATATGTATATGTATGTGTGTTTGTGTATGCACCGATACAACTACATACTAATACACACATACACATACATATAGAGACAAGAAATACATTTATATATATAGATATAGACCTCCGCATAATTAAATATGAAAAGAATAAATGTTTTAGTCGGAAATTGGTCGGAAATTTCCGACAACTTTCCGACCAAATGCTATGTTTCGTCGGTAAGTGGTCGGAAATTTCCGACCATTTTCCGACACCCATATCCGTTTTTTCGGTTTCTAAACCTTCTAACATGGTTTTTTCATTAAGTATTTTGCACACCTTAATTATACATGAAATGCTTTTACTTTACCAACTTATACGTATAATTATACCCAGTCATACGTGCGTGTAAGCTATTGAGATCCATTACTTAAACTAGGCTTTTACTATTGTATACGTGTGTATATATGTATATGTATGTGTGTGTGTGTATGCACCGATACAACTACATACTAATACACACATACACATACATATAGAGACAAGAAATACATTTATATATATAGATATACACCTCCGCATAATTAAATATGAAAAGAATAAATGTTTTAGTCGGAAATTGGTCGGAAATTTCCGACAACTTTCCGACTAAATGCTATGTTTCGTCGGTAAGTGGTCGGAAATTTCCGACCATTTTCCGACACCCATATCCGTTTTTTCGGTTTCTAAACCTTCTAACACGGTTTTTTCATTAAGTATTTTGCACACCTTAATTATACATGAAATGCTTTTACTTTACCAACTTATACGTATAATTATACCCAGTCATACGTGCGTGTAAGCTATTGAGATCCATTACTTAAACTAGGATTTTACTATTGTATACGTGTGTATATATGTATATGTATGTGTGTGTGTATGCACCGATACAACTACATACTAATACACACATACACATACATATAGAGACAAGAAATACATTTATATATATAGATATACACCTCCGCATAATTAAATATGAAAATAATAAATGTTTTAGTCGGAAATTGGTCGGAAATTTCCGACAACTTTTCGACCAAATGCTATGTTTCGTCGGTAAGTGGTCGGAAATTTCCGACCATTTTCCGACACCCATATCCGTTTTTTCGGTTTCTAAACCTTCTAACATGGTTTTTTTCATTACGTATTTTGTACACCTTAATTATACATGAAATGCTTTTACTTTACCAACTTATACGTATAATTATACACAGTCATGCGTGCGTGTAAGCTATTGAGATCCATTACTTAAACTAGGCTTTTACTATTGTATATGTGTGTATATATGTATATGTATGTGTGTGTATGCACCGATACAACTACATACTAATACACACATACATATAGAGACAAGAAATACAATTATATATATAGATATACACCTCCGCATAATTAAATATGAAAAGAATAAATGTTTTAGTCGCATTCATATACATACACATACAGATACAGATACAGATACAGATACATATAGACATACATATACATAGACATACATATAGACACAAGCAATTACATTCACATGTATACATATAGATCAATATAATTGAAAAAAAAAAGGTTTTAGTTGGAAAATTGTCGGAAATTTCCGACAACTTTCCAACCAATTTTTTTTTCTTTTTTTATAGTTTTCTTTTGTCGGAACTTTCCTTCAAATTTCCGACGACTTTTTTCTTTGTCGGTAAGTGGTCGGAAATTGGTTGCTAATATTTGATTTTTATTCTAGTCGGAAGTTTGTCGGTAAGTGGTCGGAGTTTCCAACTGAAATTTTTTAGTCGGTAATTTGGGTAGGAAATCCTAAATTTTTCTAGTAGTGTATGAAGGTTATATTTATTTTACAAAAGAATCGTCGAGTTGTTGTGTTTAGAAATAAATATATAACTATATTTACTTTGTAAAAAGATTCGAGTTTAACGTTTGAAAGAAATATAATAATTATATTTATTTTGTAAAATAGTTCGTGTCATCGTCGTTTTAGTAAGTTGTAAGGTATCGTCAAAAGTAATTATACATTTCTATTTGTTTGTACAAAAGATTATTTGAATCTGATAGTTTCATTTTTATAATAAGACGCACTTTGGTTTTACGGATTTTCTCGAAAAACGGGCAGAGTTTCCTCTGTTTTTGGACGCCCCGACAACACAAGTTGTCGTTATTTTTCAAAATCCAACACAATTTAATCACCAAATATTAAATTACGTCAACCATGATAAGAAAACGTAACTAGTCGTTAAGTAATTCGGTTCAAGCTCGTGTTTATGTAAATATCGGAAACTATATGAAATAACACAATTAAAATGCGCCGCTAGATCTTTACCAATTTCTAATGTCGAAACGCCAAAAAGGTTGACCGAGTTGACTCGGTTTGACCGAGTCAACCATACCGAAGCTGAGTCTGACCAAGCCGCTTGACCCGAACCGTTGACCGAACCCAACCGTCTCACCTTTGACCAGCTTTGACTGCTTGTGACCCGGTGTTGACCGGACTACCCTCTGTAACACCTCGAAAATTCACGTCCTATAAAGTGTTGACACGTGTCATAAAGTTTGAACGTGTGAAAGAATGTTATAAAAGGACTAAAGTTGACAAACATGGAAAGTATGTGATAATACGGGTTCTAAATGTCAACAGTGAATAAATATACTTCATAATAACCCTACATGATGTTTATAACATCAAACGAATAAATCATGGATCATGCGAAGCTAAAAGTGAGGGCTTACAAACTACAGGGGTTAAATGTGTCAACATGTTTAAGGATATACCTCTGAGTGACCTTTTGACAAACCCGAAGCTTTGTAACTGTTAATTATGCTCACTAGAATGCGCGATATAAATTTCATAAAGTTTCGTAATCGTATGAGAAAGTTATGATCAAATTCGTGTGCGAGGGGTTAAAGCGTTAACATTGAAAGTTATGACTTTTCGGGTTAACCAGAAGTGTCCAGGGACTTGGCAAAGTGGGTATAAGTCCTAAAGCCCTTGTGGGTAAATAGGAGGGGGTCAAAATGCAAAGAATAAGCTTAGTTGACCTTTCGTGAAACCAAGGGACAAGTTGCAAAAACAAAAAAATGAAAAATCTGATTTTAAGGGTCAAGGCGGGCCGCGAAAGACCTTAAGGTCTTTGACGCCGGCCGCGTTAACCGCCCAGATGCAGAATCAGTGGACAGCCTCCTGTTTATGCGCAGAATCGACCAAAAACCGAAATTTTAACATGGTGGGTGACCCCTAAACAGTCCTAGGCACTTAGGGACACATGTTGGAGGGTTGTGGTCAGTGTTAGACCTTGGTGTCAACAATCTATGGTGAGAAATTCACTATAAAAGGCCACAAGACTTCAACTCATTCCTCACACCTTCATCTGCACATTTGGAGCATTTCTGGAGCTAAGGATCTTTCTCTAAGCTTTCCATTTCGTTCATAGGACTCTTGTAAGTATACTTGACCTTTCTAAATTAAGTTTAGCTTAGTTATTTAGCTAAAAGTCAAACCATCGTAATTACGGTTTGACTTCGAGATTAATCAATAATGGCTCAGGCAAATCTCGAATTAAAAGTAGTTATAAGTTGGTAATTATGTGGGTAATAAACCCTTAAAAGGGTTCCCCCTGATTACCACTCTAACTAGGTCAAAAGTCGGGTCAAACTTGTAATTAAAAAGTCAACAGGAAGCTTAAATTCTAATTTATGCATGATTAGCAATGTAGAACACATACAACCTGTTTGATCATTAATATAACTTGGTAATTAGTGTAAGGACATGTCTAAACATGTTCAACCCGACAATTTCCTGTTTAGACCCGGTTCGGAACCGAAAGTCGCATAGTTTGACTTATACTTTGACTTTCAGTTCTGACCCGTTATGGTATGTTTTAGAAATGCCTTAGAGCTTTATTTGGACCAGGTTACATGCTAGTATAACCCTCTGTGATTATACACCACGGTTCATTAGTTATCCAATTAATATGCATGATTCCGTTAATTGCTCATATGTTGACCATTATGCCCTTATTACCTTAAAACGTGATTTTTGGAAATGTAAAAGTGTAGAAACCTTATCTACTGATATATAAACTTGTATGCAAAGTTTTACATCAGTTTGAGGTGTAGAATAAGAGTTATGCTAGTTAGCGTAAAATTAAAGCTTTATGTTAATAAAACGGCGTAATTAGCGTATAGCCTAGTTAAGCCTACTTTTTGGTATCAAATCTTTTACCCACTGATGTAATATATTATTTTGGGATTTTTAAAGATTTTTAATTAATTTTAGGCTGAGCATAACTTATAGTCGTAGGCTTAATCCGGTAATTGTCGGTTTTGCCCTCACGGGCCATAAAATGAGTTTTACATATCTAAACGACTCCAAACCTTTTGCTACTGATCACATATGATAAATAAATTATTTTAAGCCTTCTGAAAATATAAAAATATCAGATTTATGTATCAAACCCGGAAAATGGCCTCTAATCGCCTTTTTAAGCGTTTTTAACGCATAGTATGTACTAAAACTATTTCAAACATACAAGGGTTGATACCTACTGATATTTGAGGCAAATTATAATGTTTTAACAGTAAGCAAAGGTTGATAAACTCAGACTTCAGTTTTTGAGCTTTTCGGCTTATGTGAAATTACCAAAATGCCCCTACGGTGCATAGTTTGGTTTTAATTGATAGATTTCACACATATACTTTAACCTACTGATATAACTTAGAAAATTGAGTATATTTGCTAATTACATCAGGCCTGTAACTCAGGTTATCACTTAAACTCTTTTACAACCTTTAAAATGACCAAACTACCCCTACGGGGCCTAGTTTGTGTTTAAACTCGTTTCGGGCATAATGAAAGACATCTTACTGATGTCACAACATATTTGAGGCATAATTAACTTAGGAAACCTGTATATGGCTCTCATGAATACCCGTCACGCTTATTACGCGTACGGTTCGGTTTATGTAACAAGTTTACATAAATTAGCCGAAACGGGTCAAAACTTATCGGTTTTATCTCAAAATCCAGAATGTGAATAATAAACCCATATTAAGCAAGTCTTCAAACTTTTCGGGTCTAAATCACATTCTATCCGGTCTTCGCTTAATCATGCGTACGAACCGTATCCCTGAAACTAGCCGGTCTAAGCTTAAGCTTAATTAAAGACCCGTTAGAATTCTAATAGGTTATTATAAACCTTCGTTCCAGATTAGGAGTACCAGTAAAAGCTACGTGCATTTTGCTTATTGTGATTATATATTTAAAATAATTCTCCCAAGTTAAATAAAATGTTTATGCCATGTGCATCCAAACCAATTTTCAATCATTTTCCAAAATGAGTCAGTTGATTGTATTTACCAGTGTAAACTGACGTATTTTCCCAAAAAGATTAAATGCAGGTACTAAGCGTAATTGGCTGGGATTTCTCCTTAGCATCATTAGAAGTCTCGCAAGCTTAAGATGCCTGAAGTCTGTTGAACTATTGTTTCCATTTTGTTTACGATCCTTCTGTGGATAAACTTCCGAATATTGTGACATTTGATATTACAATATTAAATTCGGTTGTATTATATCTTTTAAATTGCTTCCGCTGTGCATATTAAATATTGTGTTGTTTGACTATTATGTTGCCAACCACGTCACGATACCCCCCACCGGGCCCACCGGTGACACGTGGAAATCGGGGTGTGACAAGTTGGTATCAGAGCCAACATTGAGTGAATTAAACACTAGCCTTTTGTGGTTAATCTCAATAACACAATTTCACAATTCTAAACTTTCGAGTCTAGACAAATAACATAGGACAAATTCTACCTTATTTGGTACTTGTTTTTGTCCTTTAAATTTTTATATATGTTGTTTTGTTATCTCATGCTATATTAACAGGATTTGAAAATGCCGCCAAGATTCTTCAGGAGAAGAGGAAGAGGCAAGGGGCCAATCACCGCCCCCAATGATAATGAAGCTGGACCTTCAAATGTGCGAGCTCCATCTACTACGGAGAGTGACGATCCCCGGCAGAACCGGAGAAACCTCTTTGAACCAGCTAGACTGTCGGTTTCTCACAGCTCAACACCTCCTAACCCTTATGGGCCTCAGCCGGAGTACGAGCCCAACAACCCTCAACCCTCATATATACCGTTACAGCGATCCTTATCGCATCATTCTTTTGGTGACCCTACACCAGTTTTTAGGGGCCGGTTTAACCCGGCAAACTTCTTACAAAAACCAGTGGGTTTTAACCCATTGGGGGCCAGAGGATCATTTCTCTGGCGATCATGCGGACGACATGGACGAGGATACGGACCCCGTCGAGCCAGCCAGTGGTACACCAAACCACCCGATAGAGATCTCTGACGGATCTTCTTTCCACAGATCTCCCTATGTTGGTCCAGATAGCTTTCAAGCTATGTTCACCAGGCACGAGTGGTACTATACACCTCCTCACCATTCGTCTCCTGAGCAGTAGCAGCCGCAACAACAACAGGATCCCTCTGTGGATTCCAGATTCGTGGCAGTCACGCCACCGCCTCCACCGCCGCCAGTGCAGCCGGCACCTCCGCAACCGCTGAGGCGAAGGAGAACCGGTGCGCGCATGTCGTCACGAGCAGGGGATTTCCATTTCAGTTCCCCACGTCAATCCAGTGGCAGCCACTATCCGCCACATCAGGAGGACCCACAAATGGGTGGACCCTCTAACCCAGTTGTACCGCAGCCGCCACCAATGGGTTTTGACAACCCAATTCCAGCATATACGGGTTCCCTGGCATACAACCTGTTTGAGCCACCGGTTCACAACAACTACGGGTACGCAGAGGCCGACCCTTACATGGTAGCGGCTAACTACAATGCCCTGCACCCGGAAGGACCGTACGGAGCACCATGGGGAGTAGGTTACCCGACTCATGGGTACCAGATACCTCCTAGGCCTATTATTCGGACTCAATCGCAGCCGCCTAGGTTCTCCCCACCTGAGCATGAAGAACTCCTTCAGAGGTTGAATCAAGTTGAACGGGAAGTTCACAGGGACCGCAGGGAGAGACAGACTTTCTTCCAAGGGCTAACAAGTTTGATCAAAGGAAAGAGCAAGAAGGATCATTGAATCCTTCCACTGTTGTTTTTCCTTGTATCAGTTAAGCCCCTGCGTGGGCCTGTATTTACTGTATTTGTTTAAGCCCCTGCGTGGGAATGTATGCTGTGTTTGTTTTGACCCCTGCGTGGGTCTATTTTCCGTTAACCCCGGCGTGGGTATGATGTTTGTTTGTTTAAGGTCCCTACGTGGACTAGTATGTTTGTTTAAAGTCCCTGCGTGGACTAGCATGTTAATTGACCCCTGCGTGGGTAATCGTTGTTGAAAAGACCTGTTTAGGGCAGCGTGTAATATTATAATAAATTAATGGAATGTTTGTTTTATAAATTTCATGTTTGCCATTATGTGCATATATAAATTATAAATGAAATAAATAAATTAAAATCATTCCTTTTAAAAATAATCTGCCTACTCTAAATTTTAATAAGAATCTTAAAGTGTGAAACCTAGCCTTCGGGTCATTATAAGGCCGGGCCAAGATGGTAAGACCTGTTAAAAAGATTCAAATCCCTGTTAACATCTGAAAATATGTTAACACTCCTGGCAGACGTGATTCATTAAAAATCACACACGTCATTTTTATATGTACAAGGATTCTTTAGAAGATTCCTAACCCAATTTAATGATCTCTAAATCATGGGTTAAGATCATCAATTAAGATGATCATATTTTTACCATACGTTGGTAATATAATGCCTACGGGCCTTGCTCATTTCTACATGAGCCAAAAGACAGTGGTAGCGATGACTCCCTGTCAGATAAAGGTAATGAACTAGGTTCAAACCTTCATGCTTTGATTCTCTGAAATCATAGCTTATAATTTATAAATGTCCTTGTGACTAGGCCTATTGTGCCAGTATACCTTAATGTTTTGATTCTCTGAAATCATAGATTAAATAAAAATGTCCATGTGACTAGGCCTTTTGTGCCACAAATAAAACTGTTATTGTTTTATAATTAGGATAAAATATTATAGAAATCCTAAATAAATATGAATAATAAATTACCCAAATACGGTCTCTGTTTTCCAGGGTTAATGAATTTCCCTAAGGGCAATTCCATAATAAACTCTCAAATAAACTATTGTCCTTGTTTTCTGCAACAGTTCAATTAAAATGGCTAACTCGGACGAGGGTAATAGTCATCCAGTGGAGAATAACGAGAACGCCCGGATTAATTTAACGGGTGCTGAATTGAAAGCAATAATAGATGGCGCAGTTACACATGCCTTGGAAAGGCAGTACGAAGAGTATAGTGGGACTCGTAGTAGGACCCTATCTACACAGCCTTCAAAGCCACCGTCCAAGAAGGACGACCCGAAGAAAGATGATGATCGACGCTCCTCGAACCACAGTGCTCCATCTCAGGAGGTTGTACTGAACCAAGGACCCCGTGAGAAGGGTTACTCGTATAAATATTTTGTTTCTTGCAAACCCCGGGATTTCACTGGGGAGAAAGGAGCCATTGACTGTATGACATGGCTGGATGAGATGGATACGGTTGTGGATATCAGCGGATGCGCTGAGAGAGACGTGGTCAAGTTTTGTCGCAGTCTTTTAAGGGTGAAGCTTTAGCATGGTGGAGATCTCTGATTCAAGCCACCGGAAAAATCCCATTGTACAACATGTCGTGGGAAAAATTTGTTGCCCTTATCAGGGAAAATTACTGCCCTCAGCATGAGGTGGAGAAGATAGAGTCTGACTTTCTATCATTGGTGATGACAAACCTTGACTGTCAAGCTTACCTAACGAGCTTCAACACGATGTCCCGGTTGGTTCCTTATCTGGTAACCCCGGAACCAAAAAGAATAGCTCGATTTATCGGTGGTTTAGGCCCGGAAATTAAGGCGAGCATGAAGGCTTCTCGGCCAGCTACTTTTAGATCTGTAGCTGACATATCCTTGTCCCTCACCTTGGATGCGGTCAGGCAGAGATCGCTGAGGAATAAGGAGGCTAAGAAGAGGAAACGTGAAGATGATAGTTCACGCAGATCGAACAAGAAGCACCGTGGAAACGGTGATAACAAGAAAGGATCGGAGTCAAGGAAAGATGGGCATAATTCTGGAGAGAAGCCCAAATGCAAAATTTGCAAGAAGCAGCACTTTGGAAAGTGCAGACTTGAGTCGAACTCACAGACTCAGTCAAAAACCTATGCTTGTGGTATATGCAACTCCACGGATCACAAAACCTTGGATTGCAAGAAGATGAAAGACGCAACGTGCTACCGTTGCAATGAAAAGGGCCACATTAAAACCAACTGCCCTAAATACACCAAGAAGCCTGAAGAGGCCAAGAAGACTAATGCTAGAGTCTTCAGAATGGATGCCAAGGAAGCGGTGCTAGACGACAACGTTATTACAGGTACTTTCCTTGTAAATGACGTCTATGCTAGAGTACTTTTTGATTCAGGCGCTGATAAGTCTTTCGTTGATAATAAATTTTGTGAATTGCTTAAATTACCTGTCAAAACCTTAAAAGTGAATTATGAGGTGGAGTTAGCAGATGGCACCCTAGAAACCGTCTCTACTGTGTTAGATGGATGTGTTATATCCATTAAGAACCGTTCTTTTCCTCTATCTCTACTTCCCTTTAAGTTGGCCGGTTTTGACATAGTTCTGGGTATGGACTGGTTATCTCATAACCAGGCCCAAATTGTCTGTAACAAGAAACAAGTGGTAATAAAGACTCCGTCTGGTGAATCACTTACCATTCGGGGAGATACCCAGTATGGGCTACCTGAGCAAGCGACTATGTGCAAGGCTTCAAAATGTTTAAAGAGGGGTTGTGTCATCTACATGGCACAAGTGATCATTGATGAGCCCAAACCGAAGATAGAAAACATCCCCGTCATTTCTGAATTCCCTGAAGTTTTTCCGGAAGAACTACCTGGTTTGCCACCAGATAGGCAAGTGGAATTCAGGATTGATATCATCCCCGGAGCAGCACCAGTTGCCAGAGCACCCTATAGGTTGGCTCCAACGGAGATGAAAGAATTGAGGACACAGCTAGACGAATTGCTAGCCAAGGGTTTCATAAAACCTAGTTCGTCTCCTTGGGGAGCGCCAGTCCTGTTTGTCAAGAAGAAGGACAGATCGATGCGTCTATGCATCGATTATCGTGAACTTAATAAGGTCACGATAAAGAATAGGTATCCATTACCCAGGATCGACGATTTGTTCGATCAACTACAAGGAGCAAGTTATTTTTCGAAGATTGATTTGAGGTCAGGCTACCATCAATTGAAGGTTAGAGATGAAGACGTGCATAAAACAGCATTTAGGACTCGTTATGGTCATTACGAGTTCCTAGTGATGCCTTTTGGGCTCACTAATGCACCGGCCGCGTTCATGGATCTCATGAATCGCGTTTGCAAGCCGTACTTAGATAAATTCGTCATCGTTTTCATCGACGACATTCTTATCTATTCGAAGAACCAAGCTGACCATGAGAAACACCTTCGATGTATTCTCAAGCTCCTGCATCAGGAGAAGCTCTATGCCAAATTCTCCAAGTGTGAATTCTGGCTTCGAGAAGTCCAATTCCTTGGACATGTGGTGAGTGAGCGTGGTATCCAAGTGGATCCCGCTAAGGTTGAAGCAGTTATGAACTGGCAAGAGCCGAAGACGCCTACAGAGATTCGTAGCTTCCTGGGATTGGCGGGATATTACAGGCGTTTCATTGAAAATTTTTCAAGGATTGCTGCACCCCTAACTTCCTTGACCAAGAAGAAAGTAAAGTTCGTTTGGGGCCCTAAGCAGCAAGAATCCTTTGATATTCTGAAGCAAAAGTTGAGCAACGCCCCAGTACTGACATTGCCAGACGGAATAGAAGATTTTGTGGTTTACTGCGATGCATCTCACACTGGCATGGGGTGTGTGCTTATGCAGAAAGGCAAAGTTATTGCCTACGCATCACGACAGTTAAAGGTGCATGAAAAGAATTACACCACCCATGACTTGGAGTTGGGTGCCGTTGTATTCGCACTAAAACTGTGGAGGCATTATCTTTATGGAATCAAGTGTGTGATCTATTCCGATCACAAGAGCCTCCAGCATCTGTTTAATTAGAAGGAATTAAACATGAGGCAACACCGTTGG
Source organism: Helianthus tuberosus (assembly GCA_030545235.1). Lineage (NCBI taxonomy): Eukaryota > Viridiplantae > Streptophyta > Magnoliopsida > Asterales > Asteraceae > Helianthus > Helianthus tuberosus. The sequence continues at coordinate 28,925 of JARYGA010055684.1, forward strand.
ATGGAAACTTTAAATGATTATGATTGTGAAATCAAGTACCATCCCGGCAAGGCGAATGTAGTCGCTGATGCCTTGAGTCGAAAGGAGAGGGTGAAACCCATCCGAATCAATGCCAAGCGCATGGAGATAAAGAATAATTTGATTGAAAGGTTGTTAGCTGCACATAAGGAAGCTGTGTTGGAAGCTAACTATCCTAATGAAAAGTTAGGAGTAACTGAGGAGCATTTAACTCTTAGCAAGGACGGAATTCTAAGATTAAATGGACACATATGGGTTCCAATTTATGGAGGACTTCAAGATGTCATCCTCCAGGAAGCCCATAGTTCCAAATACTCCGTTCATCCTGGAGCTGATACGATGTACCAGGATCTAAAGGCAAATTATTGGTGGATAGGCTTGAAGAAGTCTGTAGCCACTCATGTAGCTAAATGCTTGACATGTGCGCAAGTCAAAGCCGAGCATCAGAAACCGTCAGGTTTGCTACAACAGCCTGAACTTCCTACTTGGAAGTGGGAAATGGTAACTATGGATTTTATTACCAAGTTACCCAAGACAAGGAAAGGTAATGATACAATATGGGTTATAGTTGATAGACTGACTAAGTCAGCACATTTCTTACCCATCAAGGAGACTTATAGCTCCGACATGTTAGCCCAGTTATACGTTGATAAGATTGTAGCCTTACACGGCATACCTGTGTCTATTATCTCTGACCGAGATACTAGATACACGTCACATTTTTGGAAGAGTTTCCAACAATCTTTGGGCACACGTTTGAATTTTAGTACGGCTTATCATCCTCAGACTGATGGTCAGAGTGAGCGTACTATTCAAACGTTGGAAGACATGCTACGAGCATGTGCGATCGACTTGGGTGGTAGTTGGGATAAGAACCTACCATTAATCGAATTCTCCTACAACAATAGCTACCATACCAGCATTAAGGTTGCGCCCTTCGAGGCATTATACGGTAGAAAGTGTAGATCGCCCGTTTGTTGGGCGGAAGTTGGAGACGTCCAATTATCAGGACCAGAGATAGTGTTCGAGACGACGGACAAGATTGTCCAGATTCGTGACCGTCTCAAAGCTGCCCGAGATAGGCAGAAGAGCTACGCTGATCCAAAGCGTAAAGCTTTTAACTTCGAAATAGGTGACAAAGTCCTACTTAAAGTATCACCCTGGAAGGGGGTGATGCGATTTGGTAAGAAAGGCAAGCTAAGCCCGAGATACATAGGACCTTTCGAGGTTATCGAATGTGTCGGGTCAGTTGCCTATAAGTTAAACTTACCTGAAGAGCTCAGTGGAATTCACAATGTGTTCCACATCTGCAATCTGAAAAAGTGTTTCGCTGACGAATCACTGGTAATACCGCATACAGATGTGCATATAGATGAGAGCTTAAAGTTTGTGGAAAAACCATTGTCGATTGAGGATCGACAGGTCAAGAAGCTTCGAAGGAAGCATGTGCCTATTATAAAGGTCAAATGGGATGCCCGTAGAGGACCCGAATATACGTGGGAGGTTGAATCCACGATGAAAGAAAAGTACCCTTATTTATTTCAGTAAATCTCGGGTCGAGATTTATTTTAAGGGGGTGAGGATGTAACACCTCGAAAATTCACGTCCTATAATGTGTTGACACGTGTCATAAAGTTTGAACGTGTGAAAGAATGTTATAAAAGGACTAAAGTTGACAAACATGGAAAGTATGTGATAATACGGGTTCTAAATGTCAACAGTGAATAAATATACTTCATAATAACCCTACATGATGTTTATAACATCAAACGAATAAATCATGGATCATGCGAAGCTAAAAGTGAGGGCTTACAAACTACAGGGGTTAAATGTGTCAACAAGTTTAAGGATATACCTCTGAGTGACCTTTTGACAAACCCGAAGCTTTGTAACTGTTAATTATGCTCACTAGAATGCGCGATATAAATTTCATAAAGTTTCGTAATCGTATGAGAAAGTTATGATCAAATTCGTGTGCGAGGGGTTAAAGCGTTAACATTGAAAGTTATGACTTTTCGGGTTAACCGGAAGTGTCAAGGGACTTAGCAAAGTGGGTATAAGTCCTAAAGCCCTTGTGAGTAAATAGGAGGGGGTCAAAATGCAAAGAATAAGCTTAGTTAACCTTTCGTGAAACCAAGGGACAAGTTGCAAAAACAAAAAAATGAAAAATCTGATTTTAAGGGTCAAGGCGGGCCGCGAAAGACCTTAAGGTCTTTGACGCGGGCCGCGTTAACCGCCCAGATGCAGAATCAGCGAACAGCCTCCTGTTTATGCGCAGAATCAACCAAAAACTGAAATTTTAACATGGTGGGCGACTCCTAAACAGTCCTAGGCACTTAGGGACACATGTTGGAGGGTTGTGGTCAGTGTTAGACCTTGGTGTCAACAATCTATGGTGAGAAATTCACTATAAAAGGCCACAAGACTTCAACTCATTCCTCACACCTTCATCTGCACATTTGGAGCATTTCTGGATCTAAGGATCTTTCTCTAAGCTTTCCATTTCGTTCATAGGACTCTTGTAAGTATACTTGACCTTTCTAAATTAAGTTTAGCTTAGTTCTTTAGCTAAAAGTCAAACCATCGTAATTACGGTTTGACTTCGAGATTAATCAATAATGGCTCAGGAAAATCTCGAATTAAAAGTAGTTATAAGTTGGTAATTATGTGGGTAATAAACCCTTAAAAGGGTTCCCCCTGATTACCACTCTAACTAGGTCAAAAGTCGGGTCAAACTTGTAATTAAAAAGTCATCAGGAAGCTTAAATTCTAATTTATGCATGATTAGCAATGTAGAACACATACAACCTGTTTGATCATTAATATAACTTGGTAATTAGTGTAAGGACATGTCTAAACATGTTCAACCCGACAATTTCCTGTTTAGACCCGGTTCGAAACCGAAAGTAGCATAGTTTGACTTATACTTTGACTTTCAGTTCTGACCCGTTATGGTATGTTTTAGAAATGCCTTAGAGCTTTATTTGGACCAGGTTACATGCTAGTATAACCCTCTGTGATTATACACCACCGATCATTAGTTATCCAATTAATATGCATGATTCCGTTAATTGCTCATATGTTGACCATTATGCCCTTATTACCTTAAAACGTGATTTTTGGAAATTTAAAAGTGTAGAAACCTTATCTACTGATATATAAACTTGTATGCAAAGTTTTACATCAGTTTGAGGTGTAGAATAAGAGTTATGCTCGTTAGCGTAAAATTAAAGTTTTATGTTAATAAAACGGCGTAATTAGCGTATAGCCTAGTTAAGCCTACTTTTTGGTATCAAATCTTTTACCCACTGATGTAATATATTATTTTGGGATTTTTAATTAATTTTAGGCTGAGCATAACTTATAGTCGTAGGCTTAATCCGGTAATTGTCGGTTTTGCCCTTACAGGCCATAAAATGAGTTTTACATATCTAAACGACTCCAAACCTTTTGCTACTGATCAGATATGATAAATAAATTATTTTAAGCCTTCTGGAAATATAAAAATATCAGATTTATGTATCAAACCCGGAAATGGCCTCTAATCGTCTTTTTAAGCGTTTTTAACGCATAGTATGTACTAAAACTATTTCAAACATACAAGGGTTGATACCTACTGATATTTGAGGCAAATTATAATGTTTTAACAGTAATCAAAGGTTGATAAACTCAGACTTCAGTTTTTGAGCTTTTCGGCTTATGTGAAATTACCAAAATGCCCCTACGGTGCATAGTTTGGTTTTAATTGATAGATTTCACACATATACTTTAACCTACTGATATAACTTAGAAAATTGAGTATATTTGCTGATTACATCAGGCCTGTAACTCAGGTTATCACTTAAACTCTTTTACAACCTTTAAAATGACCAAACTACCCCTACGGGGCCTAGTTTGTGTTTAAACTCGTTTCGGGCATAATGAAAGACATCTTACTGATGTCACAACATATTTGAGGCATAATTAACTTAGGAAACCTGTATATAGCTCTCATGAATACCCTTCACGCTTATTACGCGTACGGTTCGGTTTATGTAACAAGTTTACATAAATTAGCCGAAACGGGTCAAACGTTATCGGTTTTATCTCAAAATCCAGAATGTGAATAATAAACCCATATTAAGCAAGTCTTCAAACTTGTCGGGTCTAAATCACATTCTATCCGGTCTTCGCTTAATCATGCGTACGAACCGTATCCCTGAAACTAGCCGGTCTAAGCTTAAGCTTAATTAAAGACCCGTTAGAATTCTAATAGGTTATTATAAACCTTCGTTCCAGATTAGGAGTACCAGTAAAAGCTACGTGCATTTTGCTTATTGTGATTATATATTTAAAATAATTCTCCCAAGTTAAATAAAATGTTTATGCCATGTGCATCCAAACCAATTTTCAATCATTTTCCAAAATGAGTCAGTTGATTGTATTTACCAGTGTAAACTGACGTATTTTCCCAAAAAGATTAAATGCAGGTACTAAGCGTAATTGGCTGGGATTTCTCCTTAGCATCATTAGAAGTCTCGCAAGCTTAAGATGCCTGAAGTCTGTTGAACTATTGTTTCCATTTTGTTTACGATCCTTCTGCGGATAAACTTCCGAATATTGTGACATTTGATATTACAATATTAAATTCGGTTGTATTATATCTTTTAAATTGCTTCCGCTGTGCATATTAAATATTGTGTTGTTTGACTATTATGTTGCCAACCACGTCACGATACCCCCCACCGGGCCCACCGGTGACACGTGGAAATCGGGGTGTGACACCCTCGAACCGAACTGAACCATGGCTGACCCATAACTGAACCAACGAACCGAAACTCCCAAACCGACATAACTAGTTCCTATTGAACCGAGAAGCCTGAACCAAAAACAAAGTCTGAATCCGAAATTTGAAGTGACCCGAAACAAAACCCGAACCTGCTAGCATGAGCCCAAAACTGAAACAACGAGACCGAGCCACTTACCGGATCCGTAAGTAACCACCACCCTCGTCGCAGGTGCCGCTGCCGCCGGCTCTCTGCCGTTGTCGTCTTCAATCAACAGAATTCTTAATCTCAGAAATCTTCAGAAAATGGAAAACAAGATGAAGGAGAACATGGGTTTTACCGGAACTCGTCGGAACCCAAGGAACCCACCGTCGATGCCGGAGCTTCTGCCTGTCGACCCGACGGCCCGTCACTGGCTGCTGTCTTTCACCGTCTTCATCATAATCATTCACCGGAACAGCGGAATGAAGAGGAAACGAGGATGTGGGTGTTGTCAGGGGTCAGCGCCGGCTCCACCAGTTTGCCGGTCGTCGGTCATGGAGAAGGAGGGGGTACCGCTGGTGGTTGTCGTCGGAAAGAGGGTCGTCGGTCGTCGGTTCATCGGGGGAAGAGGGGTCAGGAGCTGAGTAATGTTTTGGTTATGGGGTTGAATATATTTGAGGATGATGATCTTCATATTTGATAAAATATGGGGGCTTGTGTGTGTCTCTGCAGTAGGATTTGAGAGAGAGGGAGAGCAGTATATGTGTGTGGCTTGTTTGTTTAGATTGTTAGAAGATAAGGATCTTATATAGAGATCTTGTATAGATCTTGTGAGGATCTTGTGGTTTCATCTTTTGAGACACAGTCTCTTGTAGAGATTTGTATAGATTTTGTAAGATTTTATAAGATCTTATAAGATTTTTAAGGAAAAGGTCTAATATATTATGTGCAGGTTTAGGCTTGTGGGTTTTGGGCTTGGGCCCAGGGCCCACAAGCCCATCTCATGTGAAAGTGCCCGTAATTCTTACGAGGCCCGATATCGCAACCCAAACTCCATAGGTGTCGAAAGCATAAAATTTTTAAAATTAAAAGGCGTATAATAGTGGCATTGTCAGTATTTTGTACGGTATCAGTTCATTGTCGTTTGATGTTCCGCATATTCCACGCGAATCTTCATACGCGTATTGTAAAGTCGGATAAACGTTCCTAGGCACTCCAAAGGCCTAATTAAGTTAATTTGTGCTGTAAACACTATTTATTATCGCGTTAATCACCTGTTAATCACGTAATTAAGAGCCATAAATCACCGGTTGTCACATATATCGTTGACCGTTTATTTTCACATATATTTCAGGTACAAATGTTTGATGTTATGCAAGCATGCTACATATAGGAATGGACTCGGGTCTTAGTTTGTTTTTAATCTAAAAACATTTGTTTGTAATCTTTTGTGTTTTAAAGACGATGTAATTCAATAAATAGATACAATTCAACTTTAATACCATGTGTTGTGAACAATTTGTAACATGACTCTTCGACGTTTCCACCACTAGTTGTATATGCAGTCGGGATGTTACACGATGTGCCCATGCGGGGACTACACACCCCGCTACCTCTCCCCGCTTACACCCCTACCACCCTAAATCCCAAATAAATCCATTTGAGAAATAAGGAGCCCTCACACACACATCATTTCAGAATAATAAATAACGAACCTCATGAAAAGATGCTTCATTGACTTAAGTAATCCAACAATTCTAGAATAAGCTCAATCATTTGCCAGCATAACTTATATTTAATTCATCGATCGAATATTATAAAAGAGTTAAATGACATTTTAGTCCGTATGGTTTGGGTCAATTTTACTAGTTTAGTCCAAAAGTTCTATTTTTTACCTGAGGGTCTAAAAAGGTTTCACCGTTGCCATTGTAGTTCACTGGGTTATTTCATCCATTATTTATGTTAACTAGAAGGGCGATTCGGTGACCGAATTGTCCTTCTAGTTAACAGAATTACATGTAAAATGACCGGATCGCCCTTCTCGTTAACAGAAATAATAGATGAAGTTAACCTAGTGGACTAAAATGGCAACGGTGAAACCTTTTTGGACCCACAGACAAAAAATGAAACATTTTTGGACCCACAGGCCAAAAATGAAACCTTTGGACTAAACATGCAAAATGGCCCAAATTAGATAGACTAAAATAACATTTAACTCAGAAGAGTTAAATATACCTCTATCCATATCCGATCTCCTAGCTAGTGTTAATATTCACATATCAATTTAGATCATGTGACAAGACAGAACTTTTCACATCTAAACCGAAAATCTTGACCAGCAACGCGGGAGAATAATGTGTCTTGAGCATCCTAGGGGTATGTCAGGTGTATTAGGGTGTACGGAGTGTAACGCGGGGAAGGCACGCAGTGACCAGTCACCGCATGGTAACTCCGCCGCCAACCCTGGTTAGAGGACAGTAAACTCAAACGAGCAGGGGAGGAGTCACCGTGTGCAATCTTTCTATTTTTGACCGTTAGTATGATTCAAACGGCTAGAAAGCCAACGAGTGGAGCACCCCTTACGTTTGAGTGTAAAATGGGGAGTTGACATGACAAAGTATGATTAGCTGGGGTAGAGAGAGGACTACTCCACTCGAGTGGAGGGCCCCTTACACCCTTAGATGAACTAAAGAAGGTCTTTTATTATAGAGTAAATTACTATTTTGGCCCCTATGGTTTAACCAGTTTAACACTTTCAGTCTAAAAAGGAATCTTTTAACATATCAGATCCTGAGATTGCATTTTATAACGGTTTTGGCCTCTAACACTAACTATGTTACTTTTCTCTAGTTAAAGCTAAGGGTATTATGGTCTTTTTATAGACCAGGGGTTGTTTACATAAGTTATAAAGTTCTTTTAATATTTTCATTTGTGTATTACTTAATTTTTTTATTTCTTTATTTCAGGATTATTATTTAATAAAATACGTTTTAAATATTCAAACAAATACATATTTCTTTAACAATTTGTTTTTTTTATAAATGTCGTTTTTCTTTTTAAAAATGTTTTTAACCCTTTTAAAACCGTTTATCGTTTTTAAAATCATTCATTTGTACACCGTTTGTTTTTAAAATCGTTCTTTTTTCAAGTCCTCATTTTTTTATAAATTGAACAGTTCATTTTTTACCATTATTTTTAAAACCATATGTTATTAAAACTTTTTTTAAACAATTCATTTTTAAAACCGGTTATTTCTAAAGCGTTTCTTTTAGAACCGTGTTTATAAAGCGTTACTTTTATTTTTAAAGCGTTATTTGAATCGTTTATACTTTTTAAAATCTTCCATTTTGGGTTGTTTGTTTGTTCGAATTTCGTTTATTTTTTAAACCTTTTGTTTACTAAAAATCATTCGCTTTTTAAAACCTTATATTTTTAAAAAGTTTCATTTTTTTAAAGTCGTTCATTTTTAAAACGTTTATTTTTAAACCGTTCCTTTTAGAATCATTCTTTGTAAAACATTCCTTTTATTTTTAAGCGTTATTCATTATCTTTTTTTAAATCTTCTATTTTTTGGACCGTTCGTTTGTTCGAAATTCGTTCATTTTTAAACCATTTATTTATTAAAACCACACGCTTTTTAAAACGTTATATTTTTAAAATATTTATTAATTCCATTTGTGTTTTTTTATAAATGTTGTTATTTTAAATCTTCGAAAAAACTGTTCGTTTGTTTGAAATTGTTCATTTGAAATATTTATTAATACCATTTGTGTTGTTTATAAATGGGTTATGGTGAATATCGTACAACCGACTCTTTTTCGGGCAGGTGGACCGCAATGCGGATCAAGATTAGCAATTTCAACAACATACATAGTAATTTCATCAACAATCTTAGAAGAAGAAGCGGTTCGGGCGACGTGGACGTGGACGTTATGACCGCCGTTTACGATGATACCTTCGGGGGAGCTTCTTCGCAAATCTCCCAAGTGGCATCTTGTACCGCCGTTTGTCCAAACCGCCCATAGGTCAAAAAAGTTCAAATCAACATCCACTACTGAACCATCTGAGTCCGATGCCCGTACTACTATTAATCTAAACGACGACTTCGAGGAATTTGAACAACCACAAGAATTGCAAGAGCTGCGACGACCAAAGGGTAGTGATAGAAGTAAGGCAGTTGCACGAACACGAGACATGTCTTCTTCAACGCCATCGGATGGCCCGTCAAGGTTGGACGAGTTTGACAATAGACTCAACAAGCTTCTCTCGGTGAAGGAAAATGAGCAAGAACTAAAAATGGATAAATAAATCCAGAAAGATATGGAATTTCTCACGAAAGACTTTTCACAACTAGTAGAGGAAGACCGAGTCATTTTGGAGGCTTGTAAGGCACAAATTCGAGCGAAATATGTGTAGTTTTTATTTTCTAGTACTTTATTTTCTAATTTTGCATTTTTAGGACTTTGTAATGTTTTATTTTATTTTAATGAAATTATGTTTTTTTTATATATTTTGTAGTTATTAAAATTGGCATATAAATTAAAAAAATAAAATATATAAATAAAAAATAATAATTAGGTAATGATGATGGTGGCTTTAAACTATTGCATGCAAGTTAAAGGAAGATGCTTTAAAGCTCATTGTGTGACGTGGCGGTAAGTGACACTGAGGTGGCGTGATAAAGCCCCTAGGGGCTTTATACCACACCTAGTAACCTTATTATTATAAACCTCTTAAATAGTATCATACGCTATAACGCTAGCAACAATTAAAAAAAAACAAACGAACTTGAATGCTACTTCAATCTTCTAGTCAGACGCCTGAATAGATTGTGTCTAATCTACGTCGAAGCGTTGTTAAGCGAATGATTATGATATCACACGACTCATAGTCGTGTGTCATCACTTGTGGGTGTATATCAGACATTTTTTTTTGTTATACACAAGTCAAAAAGTGGATACTCAAATCATGGCCGGCCTTGGGGTGGGCGGGGATGACCACCGGCCAGGGTCCGATATTTTGAGGGGCACGTTTTTTTATGAAAAAACCCGATATGTATATGTAAAATATTTTTTAATCGGGTACATCCATACAAACATCAACATAGGCCCCTTACAAACAGTGGCGGGCTTATAATACAATGAGGGGTATCACGGGCTATAGCTCAACCTCGTTTTCGTAGTGCAATTTTTTTTCGGTTTAATATAAAAGATACACTTGAACAAATGCGAGGACACCTCTAAAAATTAGGATACTTTAATTTATTAAAATTCCAAATTTTTATAAGCCTAAACCTTTTACAACACCAAACTTATATAATAATTAAACACAAATTAAGTATAATATAATTGAAAGACGCCCAATTGATAAACATACCTCAAGCCCAAAAACAAATTTCTTTTTTTATTATTGTATGATTGCTCGATAAAAAATTCTTTTGGGGATACCCCTAAATTAATAGGCTAGGTCCGCCACTGCTTACAAAACTATTCTTATGGTTTAGATTAGTTATTAACCGCTTTGGCATTAGGTTTAGACCTTTAGTGAGCCAAATACTCAATTTTGTTAAGGCCTAAGGGCACATTTTTCCGAGCTCGAACAGGGTACACGAATTCTCAGGGCCGGCCTAGACTCAAATCAAATTCACGTAACATGTATTATGGTATTATTACATGACATAAAAAATGATACACGAGTCAAAGCATATATACACAGTTAAGTTTTGATGTATATGGTATAGAAAAATGGAATGGAAGGACTAGTTTTGACAAATCCAAATAGTTGAATAATAACGGTATAACTACCTATTTACATATCACACCCTCGTTTTAAGCTTTTCTATTCCCACCCCTCCCCTGTTTCTTCCCGGAAAACAGAGAACCAAACAAACAAACAGAATGTCTGATCAAATCGCAAAAGGTGAAGATTTCGAAAAGCAAGCCGATAAGAAGCTTAGCGACTGGAAATTCTTCGGTAACAAACATGAAGACGCTGCCGATTTATACGAAAAAGCTGCCAATTTTTACAAAATTGGAAAATCATGTAAGTTATCAATGCCATTCTTATTAATTAAAGCCTTGGTATAGATTTTGATTCACATGTTAAAATGTTACGAATTATGCGTGTCCGTTGGCATTTGTATGATATATTAATGTTATTGATCTGATGTTGTTGCTTTGATTTATCGAATAGGGCTTTCGATGTGTTTGTGATGATTTTTTTATAATATATAATTTTTTTAATGATTTATGATTTCAATGTTTGTGTCTTTTCTTCCTTATATGACATTTTCTCAGGGGATCAAGCTGGTGGTGTATATGTCAAATTAGCTGAGTGCTATTTGAAGGTAAGATAGGGTCAAGTATGTTGTCGAGTATGACATTTTAAAATATCGCCGGCAGAGAAGAAAACGTGATTTTTGAGAGAAAAATAAGTATGAATTTTAATGGAGAAAAGGTGTTTTTTAGATGAAAATATGAGTTTTTACGCGGTATAAAGTTATAGGAAAACGTGAGTTTTCTTACTATATGTGAAAATAATTTATAGCCGAACCCTCCAACTAAGAGGTTCTGGTGGGACTGTATAGACTACTAAATCCTGTAATTATAATTTGTCTCGGTTTGCAGTTGGATAGCAAACATGAAGCTGCTAATGCATATGCTGATGCAGGTCATTGTTATAAGAAAACAAACACTACAGGTGTCCATCTTTTCTACTTATATACATGATTTCGCTACAGTTAAATGGTCCATGTCCAAGCATTCATGTTGTTCTTATGTAACCTTTTAGGGAATTGTAGGCAATAGATATATTTTTTGTTTTAAAAATATGTGACGCGTTCTAAGACACTTATTGCCCTCACAGCTAAGGCGTGAGGCGAAGGCGCTATTACGCTAAGCTCATGTATTACCCACGTCGCCTCATGCCTAAGGCGTGCTATTTTAAACAGACGTTATAAGATTTGATTCCTTTTAAAATGTAGAAGCCCTATGAAATCTTTTATTCTCTCACATATAAATTTCCATGTGAATATGACCATATTTTTCCCTCACCGTTTATTTTAAGGAAGTTTATCCTCGTATTGTCGGATACTTTGCAGAGTGCATTGCTCGCCTAGAGCAAGCCTTAGATTTATTCATGGAAATCGGGAGGCTAAGTATGTCTGCAAGGTTCTGTAAGGTACACTTCTGGATCTCTTTCTCTATGGCAAACTATTTTTAATGTAAAGAACAATATATAAGACCAAACATTAGATAATATAAGACCTTAAAAATGAATCTTAACAAGAAAAAAAAAACATAAGTCGACTGGATTTTAATTCATCTTTTTATGCAGGAAATAGCTGAGTTATATGAACAGCAACAAAACTTGGAGAAAGCTATGGATTACTATGATAAAGCAGCTGATCTTTATCAAGGTGAAGAAGTCAGTAGTTCTGCAAATCAATGCAGGCTGAAAATTGCAGAATATGCTGCTGAGATGGAACAGTAAGCGCGTTCAACCGTCTACATATTACTTATATACCCTTTTCAATCTTCAAAATTACAAGACACACTGCCGAAAATTTGTGTCAGATATCAGAAAGCAATTGAAATTTATGAAGACATTGCAAGACAGGCACTCAGCAATAATCTGCTTAAATATGGAGTTAAAGGGCATCTACTCAATGCTGGCATTTGCCAACTCTGTAAAGGTGATGACGTGGCGATTACAAATGCGTTGGAAAAATATCAGGTCATGTGTTAGATTTCTTCATTTCCCTGAGAAGTATTTTTGTGTTTAGAGATGTCATCTGAATATGTATTTGCTTCTGTAGGATATGGACCCGACTTTCACAGGATCGCGTGAATACAAATTGCTGGCGGTATGTTGCATTTTGGAAATATTGATGATAGTTCTATATCTAAAATCTGTTTATCTACGGCAGGATTTGACTGCTTCGATTGAGGAGGAAGATGTTGAAAAATTTACTGATGCGATCAAGGAATTCGATAGCATGACTAAGCTGGTAAGAGGTCATTATTTTATTGTTAAGTTCCAAGATCTCATCTTTGAATTTAAGGTATTGTAGGACATGTTGATAACTTTTGCAAAATTATATAGTTGTTTTCAAAAGAGTTTTTAAAAGAAAGGTAACATTCTTTGGCTTATAAAAATGCAATAAGCAGTACCTTGGTTTCAACTTTTCATTCAAGAAATAATTTAGTCTTTTATAATAACTTATAATATTTAATGAACTTTTGTAAAGTACAATATGCATATTTTGTGGACTGTTTTGGTTGTTTTATGCGAAAACAGGATGCATGGAAGACAACTCTTTTGTTGAGAGTGAAGGAGATGCTGAAGGCCAAGGAGATGGAGGAGGATGATCTTACTTAACTCCCTGATTTCTTCAAGCAAATGTTTAATTAATTAATTTTTTATTATTATTATTATTATTATTATTATTATTATTATTATTATTATTATTATTATTATTATTCCGTGGTTGCATATTTATTGCCTTTTGTGGGGCCTCATTTATTCCGTGGTTGCATATTTATTGCCTTTTGTGGGGCCTCATTGCAGCCTTGTTAATAGAATGCTTTTTTAATTTCCCTTTGCTTTGTGATGTCAATATCATACCACCAACTCTGACAAAATCTTTGGGGTCATATTGCATAAGACCGAGGGGTATGGGGCTCGTCCCCTGGCCCGTTCTTGCTCACCGCCATGTCTTCCCCACCCCTCTGTTCCGGCGCCGTCCCCAGCTCCGGCTCCTCCGTCCTCCACAAGCCAGTGGCGACGAGCCACTCTCCCACACACACACCTCTACATACATACACACACACATATGTGTATATATATATATATAGGGTAAGGATATATAGAAAACCACTTTTATTGAGAAAACCCAGGAAACTCAAAGCTCCCGACATTTTTTTTTTTTGAAAAAAAATAACACATGTAATATACATGTTTTTAAGACTTTTGGGCCAAAAAAAACAAAAAAGCGCCGAAGGGATTTTTTTAAAAAAATAAACAAATTTCAGCATTTTTTGTGTAACACGTGTTACACAGCAAAGTTGCTGAAATTTGTTTTTTTTTTTTAAAAAAACCCTTCGGCGCTTTTTTGTTTTTTTTGGCCCAAATGTCTTAAAAACATGTATATTACATGTGTTATTTTTTTCAAAAAAAAAATGTCGGGAGCTTAGAGTTTCCCGAGTTTTCTCAATAAAAGTGGTTTTCTCCATATACTTACACTATATATATATATATATATAGGGAGCTGCTAAAATGAAAACCACTTCCAGTTATAAGAACCATGAGAACCACTCTCAACCAATTAGGAGAAAAGGTAATATGGTCATTTCCTATAAATGTCTAATCTCTCTCTCTCTTGCATTTAAAGTCTCCTGACATTATTAATGCCTCTCTCATCTCTCCTCATTTTCCCTTCTCTCTCCATTTCCTACTTTCATCTATTCTCCATTTTTCAAGTTCTGTGTGAATGGAATTCCCAAATTCCATTGAAATACAAGCTGATCTAGTTCCACTTCCTCCTCCACAACAACCATCGAACCTCCGCCTTTACCACTGCCGCATCCCCGATAAAACGAAGATGATGACGACGCCTGAAACCCACCTTTACCACCGCCTTTACCACCATCTGACAGCAAGCTTTTACCACCGCCTTTACCACCATCCGACAACAAGCCGACACCCACACCATCCTCCGACAACAAGCCGACACCCATCTCTCATTCATCTCTTTGTGGGGAGACCGGTGGGGGTTTTGTGGGGAGACCGGTGGGGGTTTTTGTGCAGAAATCGGTGATGGTAGTGGTGTGTCGACGGTGTAGTGGGTTTTTATTTAGGGTTTTTTTGGGGGGCTTCTTCCGGTGGTGGGGGGTGGCCAGACGGTGTTGCGGTGCTGGTGTTTGGAGGCGGTGGCTGTGTGAGCTGCGGTGGATGAACCATTGGGCGACGGTGTTGGTGGTGCTGGTGTTTGGTAAGGTCTTTGATGGTGCTTTTGAAAATTTTGAATCTGGAAACAAATTTTTTTAGTTTCTTGGGGGTTTCTTGATTTTTGTGGGTTTGATCTATTTGATTCTGTTGATAGGTGTGGAATCAACTGTTGATAGGTTGATTCTATTTTTTTGGTGCTTTTGATTCTCTGGTGGGTGTTTGATCTGTGTTCTTGATGTTGGGCGGTGATGACGCAAAAAGAAAAAAAAAACCAATTTTTTTGTAAGTGTTTTTGCTGGGTTTGATTCAGTTGAATCTGGTGCTTTTTGAATTTGTTGAATCTGTTTGAATGATGTTCATGGTGCTTTTGAATGTTTGAATCTGTTGAATTGGGTCCCTTTTGAATGTTTTGAATCTGGTGCTTTTTGGTAGATTTCGACCAGTGAATTTGGGCGGTGATGATGCAAAAAAAAAAAAAAAAAAAAACGTATATTTTGTTGACGATGGCGCGGCACGGTTGGTGGATGGTAGATTTTTGAACCTGCAACCCCACTTTGCAGCCTTTGATTATCGGGAAAAATCTGAACCAAGCCCCGTTTTTTTCAAGAATCCGATCATTGTTTCTGATTTTTGTTGTTTTTTAATTTTTTTTCCCCAGTCGATGATGATAACAATCTATCTGAGACATCTACCGAGTTGCGATTTTTGGGTGTGTTCGTTTTTGTGAAAATTTTTTTGAAAAAAGTGCCAAAACCGTAAACTTTTTAACGTAAAACGTAAATTTTTTAAACCGTAAACTTTTTATTGTAAACCGTAAACTTTTTAATCTAAACCGTAAACTTTTTAACGTAAAACGTAAAGAGTTTTACGTGAAACGTAAAACTTAAAAAGTTTAACGTAAAACGTAAAAAGTTTAAAAAGTTTTACGTAAAACGCTTAAAAAACGTTTAAAAAAACGGTGCGTAAGTTGTAAAACGTAAAAAACAACGCTTAAAAAAACAGCGCGTAAGTTGAAAAAACGTAAAAAATGTTAACGTAAAAACCGGCGCGTAAAATGTAAAAAAACGTTACCGTAAAAAACCGAAGCGTAAAACGTAAAAAGTTTTACGTAAACCGTAAAAAGTTTTACCTAAAACGTAAAACGTAAAAAGTGTTACGTAAAACGTGAAAAAATCGGCGCGTAAAACGTAAAAAGTGTTACGTAAAAAGTAAAAAGTGTTAAGTGAAAAAATCGGCGCGTAAAACGTAAAAAGTGTTACGTGAAAAAATCGGCGCGTAAAACGTAAATCGTAAAAAGTGTTAACGTAAAACGTAAAAAGTAAAAAGTTCTACGTAAAACGTTAAACGTAAAACGTTAAACGTAAAAAAACGCTCGTAAAAAAAACGCTCGTAAAAAAACGGGGCGTAAAAAAACAGGGCGTAAAACGTTCCGTAAAAAAACACTCGTAAAAAACGTAATATAAAAATCTGTTTTTTAATCATTAAAAAAAATTATTATTAAAATCTGAATTTTAAATATTGTTTTAATATAAAAATCTGTTTTTTAATATAAAAGTAATAAATGAATAGGACAAAAAAGACATTTAAAAATAATATTTATAAAAAGACAAAAAAAAAGCAATTTTACCTAAATACCCTTTATAAATAAAATAATAAAAACATAATAAGACAAAAAGCTTTTAATATTAATATTAACAACTTTAAATCTCATCCATCCATCTAATTGATCAAAGAGCTAGAAAGTGGTTCTCATGGTTCTCATAACTGGAGGTGGTTTTCATTTTAGCGGTCCCCTATATATATATATATATATATATATATATATATATAGTGTAAGTATCTATAGAAAACCCACTTTAATTTAGAAAACCCGGGAAACTCTAACCTCCCGATTTTTTTTTTTAAAAAAAATATACACATGTTATATACATGTTTTTAAGGTGTTTGGGCAAAAAAAATCAAAAAAGCGCCGAGTAGATATTTAAAAAAAAAATAAACAAGTTTTGGTGTAACACGTGTTACAAATATGTCAGATGAATGTAACACGTGTTACACCAAAACTTGTTTATTTTTTTTAAAAATATCTACTCGGCGCTTTTTTGATTTTTTTTGCCCAAATACCTTAAAAACATGTATATAACATGTGTATATTTTTTTTAAAAAAAAAAAACATCGAGAGGTTAGAGTTTTCCGGGTTTTCTAAATTAAAGTGGGTTTTCTATACATCCTTGCCCTATATATATATATATATATATATATATATATATATATATATATATATATATATAAAGGGGTTCATCCCCCACCCCCTAGGTCCATTCCTTTTAGGTCTTGCTTACGTGACGGTGACGTGGCGGATGGTCCCTTTGGGGACTATCCAAACCATACCCCATGGTCTAACCATTAGTAATATACAATTTTGTTGATTAAATGTTCTTGACTACTTAATTGTTGAACATGCTTGGGGCGCAGCATAGTGGGGGCGGCCAACCCCCCGAATTTTTCGATCAGTAATGGAGGGTATGTAACTCCGGTCGGAAATCTCAAGCTTTGCCACAACTTGTATAAGCCAAAAACGTGTGATTTTATGATCTAATGATACCTCCGATTGTGTATTTTGTCTCGTGGATGGATCGTTTATCATTAACTCATGGAAGAATATGGCGCATCGCCCAAGCAGCTGCGGCTACACGTCATATGTATGAATATAATATTGGTCTGCGACTCGTTCTCCCTGTCCGAACAAGAGTATATACACGTTGGAGGGCATATGACCACAATATGCACATGAAGTAGATGATCTCACTCCATCTGAAAGGCATGACTTTAGATTGACACAATTAATTAGTGCATATTTAATTAATTAAAATTCATTTTCACTTGCAATAATGATAATTAATTAAGGGTAATACAGGTTCAGTATCTCTATTATAAAATTTGATAACACTACGAGATTCTATTTGTCAATACAATATGATCTAACAGGATCAATTCTGTAAATAATTCTAGAGTTAAATGTCATTTTAGTCCATGTGGTTTGAGTTAATTTGACAGTTAAGTCTAAAGGTTTCATTTTTTGTCTGTGGGTCTAAAAAGGTTTCACCATTCCCATTTTAATCTACTGGGTTAACTTCATCCATTATTTCTGTTAACGAGAAGGGCAATTCTGTCATTTTATATGGCCGAATTGCCCTTCTAGTTAACAGAATTACATATAAAATGACCGAATTGCCCTTCTTGTTAACAAAAAATGGATGAAGTTAACCCAGTAGACTAAAATGACAATGATGAAACCTTTTTGGACCCACTGGTGAAAAATAAAATATTTGGACTAAACTGTCAAATTAGCCAAAACCACATAGACTAAAATGGCATTTAACTCATAATTCT
>JARYGA010055685.1:0-46965 GCA_030545235.1 Helianthus tuberosus
AGTCAAACCGGAGGATGGTTGACTTGGTCAAACTTACATCGAACGCACATAACAAATCTAACATAAGACATCGTTTTGTATCATGACACATTACAGACAAAGTACAGACACAAGTCTTCGTCTTGAGCTTCGTGTCTTCGAGTCGAAACCAAGTCGAACTGAGCTGAGTTGAACCGAGCCGAGTCGTGTCCACAAAATATGCATCAACAAACTCCCCCTTGGACGCTACTCGTGAGGTTCAACGCTATTCGAGAGATTCAACTTCGATGTCTTCCACGTCGGAGGATCTTCAAAGTCTTCACGTGTCGTAAGTAGAAAGTGTATCAACAAACTCCCCTTTTTGTTTAGGTAGTGTGTCAATAAACTCCCCCTTAGATTGAGCTCTCCATTGAGTCATGCTCGTGAATCTTTAGACTTGTCAATGCTTCAGATCCTTGTGGTGTTGATGAAGGGTCAGCGGCAACTCGATCACTTTATCCTTTGAGTGCCTCCACTTCGTGTCTTCATTCCGAAGCTTGTCATCGACCATGTTCTCCTCGCCTTTAGCATCTGCACATGCAAGAAAGCTAAACGCATAATGAGAACAACCGCTTGGAATATAGTTTACATTTAAACAAATGACACATATGAGATCAAATCTCAATCAAACACCAACCGACAACAGTTTGAAAGTTTAGAAAAAATATTCAATTTTAATCCTTTAACTTTCAAAACTTGTTAACTTCGACAGATTATGAAGATGCAATTGTTTTTCGGCTTACGATCAGGATTTTGGGTAGGATAGACTCGAGTTCCAACATCAGTCAATCAAAAATAAACTAGAAGCAAAATCTTTTTGGATTTTATAAAGTTTATATTAAAACACACCTAAAATCTTTTTGAAGTTTTTCATTTTTCAAACGTAAAGACGGAAAACAATAAATAAATATATACAAAGATACATAAACTGAAAACAGTAAACAAATATCTACAGACATTCTTTTTGCGAGTTTCGAGGGTAAGAGAATCATATCATTGTACGGTCATGCCAAAACGCTCTTGTTGTTCAATTAGTTAACATTTTAGATAAGCATCCTATAACAATTATCGGTATTGTTGTCCACATAAACTCAACTAATCATTTGTAATCATGGCGAGGGGATACGTTAAGGTATGATTTATACTTACCGACCGGTGTTCATCCACATCACGACACATTCCCGTATCAAGGTATGCACGAGAGTTCATCTTACCGGTGAGTATACCGATTATTATCTGTTTGACCGTATATGATGTGAGATTCTCACTTATTTTGATTGAAAACAAGCCCTATGTGATATAATCACTTATTGATGAGGAACTTGATTTTCGATGCATGAGGGGCACAGGAGCAAGTCCGTGAACAGGTCAGTACTTTCGTACAGCAGAGAGACGAACTTGACTCCCGGAAAGAATTTGTGATATTTTATCACTTATTTTGAGGGACATGTGATTGTTTATCACTTATTGAGGTCGAATGCAGTATGTACACGTATGTATAGTATCATGGAAGATCTAGACTTGCGTCCCCGTTATTTTTCGGTAAAAGAAACAACCATGATACCCAGATGATAAGCAGCATAAAGACCGAATATCTCAGAACCTCGGCAATCTCTCAAACGAAATTTCGGTACTAAGACCATATGCCAATGAATGGTTCCCACCCAGTCTTCAGTCAATTTAAGTTTATATCACCCTGCACACTTTAAAATGATTGTGAGCCTACCGATACATCTTATATAGAGCTGCTTATCGCTTTTTCATTTAAGGTTTAAAGAGGTTTAGACAGACCACTGATGTACTATCATTTTCTCCTTTTTTTTTTCGCCAGGAAACTCATTTTTGATTTTCTATTGTTTTTGTGCTTTTGAAATTTTTCAATGTTTTTGGTTTTTCAAATTTGGAATTACTCCCCCTAAAATCAACAAACTAAGATAAAATTTAAAAACACAAAGGTATTTACAAAAATGACTTTCCGATGTTGGTTAACTCATGTTTTACCTCAATGCCGTTTACCAAAATTAATTTTTTTTTTAATCTGAAAAGATTTATCAAAGATTTATCAAATTTTTGGAAAAATCAGTTGGCATGTCGGTTTGCGGTGCGAACCATGACAACAGTGTCTGGCCAAAGAGTGCTGCGAGATAATACAAATTCATAAAGTAGCTTAAATGACTACAAGTAAAGGAGAGATTAGAATTTTAAAACCGTATCCTGCAACTGCTTCGTGCATTGCAAGGAATCTGAGTGCTCTCCCAAACTGGATATCCACCCGGTGTGGATTTCAAAGTCGATTCTTTGTAGCTACTGAGAAGTCTCTTGACAGCAACAAGATCATAAACCTCTGGGTCCGGCTGGTCTTCCACATTTCACCAGCGAAGGTTTTTGTCTTTCTCTTGAGAAGTAGTGTGCGGTTTTTCAACCCATGCCAAGGCATCCGCACACCCGGTTGGTTTGTTCAACAAACACATTTTCTTCAATCACACCGCGAAAAAATGTACACTGCACGTTCAACTTATTGATTGTGAACTTCAAACGTGCTGCAGGTGCGTACATTTTGATTTGAATCTACCCTGGGGACCCGATCAAAGCTTTTAACAATCACACTTTTGGAATGATTTGCATTTTTGTCGAAGCTTTTCAAACTCTTTCAACAGACAATTCTGTTTCCCTTTCTCTTTCTCTCCATCAAAGGCAACAATTTCTTCTGTCGCCTATTTTGTGCATGGACACTCCACTATCAACAATCTTACGACTATTGAAAGTTCCTCCTGGAATATCCTTCACACTCATTCAAAGATTAGACGGAGAGGGGGACCCAAGCCTTTGTGGACTTGGGTCGTCCTTGATCATCAATAAAAGTGATTTCAATCACTTGATGATTAGGAAAAAGAACCTGCGGTGCTCCCCCTGACTGAATTACCTGTTTGGGCTTCCAAGCTGTTTGCCCTTTACCAGTATTTGAATTTGTTGTTTTAGCGTTTACTGGTTTTACCGTTTTAGGTTTTGATTGAACATGTTTTTCTTCTTTGACCTCTGATTTTAAGGCCTTCTCAATTACCTTTTGATTCTTTTGTTTTAACTTCTTTTCCTTTTCTTTCAAGACACGTGAGTCTTGTTTCGGGGAAACAGGTCGTTTTTGGTAATTGGTTTCTTGGGGAGCCTTCAACTTTTGCAGGTATGGGCAGTATCTTACAATATGCCCAATTGTGCCACACTCAAAACACATTCTCCGCTCTACAAACCTCGGAGAAACATGTTGATGACCAGACGGAGAACCCGACAATGAACTTTGTGATCTAGATGTACTTGGACCTAAATCACATCCTTTGGTATGTTGGGTGTAATTATTCTGATCATTTCGTTTTAAAATTCTAACTTGTTTTATAAAATCAATATTAGATTTATCCTGAAATGTTTCCAGTTTATCTGTACCCTTGGATCCAACAAAGTTCACTTTCGGTTCTCTTTTCTTAACAGGAGCTCTTTTGTTTTGCACCTTTGGCTGTTGAACCTTAGGTGCTTGAACATTCTTGTTCTGAGCCTTCTTTCCCTGTGCTTTACCCTTTCCGGAGTTGACTTGTTGTTTTCGCTCAATTGGTTGTTTTTGGTTTCCGTATTGTTTTCTAATTTGTTCACACGGAATTGGATCACATTGAGTGACGGTAACTTTGTCACTTTTGTTTCCCAAAAACTTATCAATACATCCTTCAAAAATTTGTTCAATTAAATCTTGATTTACATTTTTAATTGGAAAATCTTTGTTAGAGTAGATTTTGTCATCTCCTTTGAGCGTGTACAACAAGTTATTCCCTTCACAACTAGATACAAGGGACTCCATTCCTTTTGACATTTCAGTCTTACTCGGTTCCACTGGTGGATCACACAAGATGTGATTCTCGATTGGAATATCTGTTGTAACCGAGTTAGACTGTTGATTCACAATTTCTTCAGATTCATCGTCCGTAGAATCAGCATCCTCAATAATGAGAGGATTCTGTTCCTTAACACACGATGAATCTGTCACATTCTCAGACTCAGATTCTGATTGACCCGAGGATGATGTACCAGTTGTGAACCCGAGGCCTGCTGCAAAGTCATCTAGACCGAGTGGCACAGTAGGTTCAAAACGGGGCATATACTCGTCATCAGGCAATTTGGAGTAATTGTGATTCATTGGGGGAGGACATGATTTGAATCCATTACACTTCCTATCCCCCTTTTTCTTTTGAACATCAATAATGTGATCCAAAACATAGCGGGAATTGGAATAGCTTTCCAATTTCTGCTTAATTGTCTCACATTCACATCTAGTTGTTGCTAACTCTACCATTTGCTTTTCAATTGTGTCAATTAAATCATTGTTAGCATGTTGTTTTCTCAAAACAGCCCTTTGTAATTCAGAAACATCATGTTTTAATGACGCAATTGTAGCTTTAAATTCCTTTTCATTTCTGGTTAAAAACAAGTTAGCTTCAGTTGCTTTAGAGAGATCAACAATCAATTCTTGATTGTGTTTGTTTGTGACTTCAAACTGCTTTTCCTGTTCAGCATATTTAACCTTTAAACTATCACAATTTTCACAGCTAACTACAGTGGGTTCATCGATACTTACCTGACCTGATGAACTGTCGACATTAGCCGTAAAGGCTGAATGGAAAGAAAAAGATCCATCTTCAGAGAAGAACTTAGCAAGCTTCTCGGAAGTTCCAGCAGATTTCTGGCAAAGAATAGATCTCCTCTTGCATAATACTTCAGCTTCAGCCAGAAGTTCATCAACCTTCAAATTCAAATCATCACCTGATAAATCACCAGTATCAAGTGATTCCCCATCTGTGCTCCCACTATAACCCGAACTATCTTCATCTTCTGAAGATTCACCAGCAGACGCGGGTTCTACTACCTTCTCTGTTACTTTAGCATAACAAGCTGTTCCACCATTTCCTCCTTCTCCAAGCTGAAGCGACCAATCACAACCTTCATCTATTTGAACCACGAGTCCCCGGTTGGCATTTGATGACCCTGGTTGGCTTTGGTTGTTGACAGGTATCAACGTACGAACATTGTTCCTGTTCTGGTTCTGCTGGTTGCCTTGGTTTCTGAAGGGATTTTGGTTTCCATGCTGAGCTGGTCTTGTGCATTCCCTTTTGAAATGACCTCGTTCACCACAGTTAAAGCATGTTACAGCTTGCTTGTCGAACCCATACTTGGTGTCTTTCTTGCTTTCCAAGTTATTTCTCCCGGTCCTTTCCATAAACTCCTTTGCCCTTCGAATTGCACTAGCAAGAGCCCATTTGATATCCATCATTTCAAACTCATCTCTGTCCACTTGCTGATAATCTTCATTGGTTAGATTGATATTCCCAATCTGACCTGCGATCAATCCACAGTAAGCACTAACCAAGGTATTCAACATCTCCATATGCTCCTTGGCTATTTCGACACTGACTTTGGAAAAGTTGGAAGTGTCTAATCTGACAGTGTTTGGATTGGAAGTGGCTTGAAAGTTTGAAGTGTTTCCATAAAACCCTTGCTGTTGCGGTTGTTGCTGCTGAGGAGCTGTCGGTTTCACATCTGATCTTGGATACATCAAGTATGCTGAAGGATCAAACTGATCTGTTGTTGATGGTCCAGTGTTTGAGATGAAAGCTGTTTGAAGCTTCGCGTGTTGAGAAGCTGGTTTTTCTCCACCAATACCTCCAGCAATCCCAAAATACATCTCTGGACTTTGAGGAGTGAGTGTTCTTTTTGCCTTAAGTTTTTCTTCCACATCCTTGTTCTCCAATTTTTGAATTAAATCATAAATGGTGATTGTGTCTAAAGCACCAGTTTCTTTGAGAATTTCAAGATAACTGCTCCACTTTGCTGGTAAGCTATCAGCAAATCTCTTCACTATTTCTTGTTGAGCGGCAGTGATTTTAAAAGCAAACATCTCACTCAACAAGTGATGGAACCTTGTAGATAAATCTGTCAAAGTCTCATTCTCCATACACGTGAAACCTTCAAACTCTTTCTTCAGTAAATCTTGCTTAATCTTTCTAGATTGAGCATTACCTTCACATCGTAACGTGAGCATATCCCACAAGCTTTTAGTTGTCGTGCAGTAAACAAACTGGTGGTAAATGTCTCTGTGAAGAGCTTGTGTGAGAATCATGAATGCTTTCTTTTCTAACTCAATTTTCTTCTTATCATCATCAGACAGAGTGCTGTAAGTTTGTGGATTAGATCCTGCAACTTCCAAATCATTTTCAAATGGAGTGAAGAAACACATCCATAGATCTTGACCTTGCCCCTGAACATAAGTTCTCAGCCTTTCTTTCCACCATCCCCAATCATTTATGTGATTTAACTTTGGCGGTTTTGTGCTTGTACCAGTTTCACTGTCGTTCTGCATCATAGATTGAATGCTGCTGCTTTGATTTGTGACCAATGCCCATTGATTTGCAGTTATCATTGCGGCTTGAGTTGGGGCAATAGCTCGCAAGAATGCATTTTTGTCGAATTCTGGCTCAGGTTGTGTAGCTGATGATTGTGAAGTCGAAATCAATTGATTCCACCACTCACCGTTTGTTCCCATTTTATAAAAATTAATATATTAAGTGAAAATTGATTTAAAAAAAAAATTTAATTTTCACAAACTATGTTAATTTTTCGAATGATAACAACCAGCCGAAGGATCCCTGTTCGAAAGACCTGAAAAACACCAACTGTTAAACTTAAACAGATTAGGGTCGAAAGATCAACACTTGTTCGAAAGATAGACACTTGTTCGAAGGATCAACAGTGTTCGAAAGATCACTGTTGAGTTTCGAACGATGACTTCGAAAGATTCTCCAAGACGAAGGATCCTTATCTTTCGAAATGTAACAGAAGCTCGAACAATATATCCTTCGAAAAGATTCCTTGGCTCGAAAGATAACTCACTGACTTCGAAAGATGTTCGAAGGATGGGTATCTGTCGAACCTCCTTGATCGAAAGATGATCTTTCGATTCCGAAGGATATCTTTCGATGAGCTCTGACACAGTTGACAAATGTCGACAGGTTGGTGAGAAAGGTGACAAGTTGGTAGAAACTTTCGGCAGAAGGTATGTTCAGACGTGCTTTCTGCCAAAACCAGATTTGGTTTGAATATTTTAACCAGTTGTCCTTTCCCAATGCACAAACAACTTTCGAAATCAATTAAACAAGATCAAAATATTTAACACTTTGAAGAACACTTGAATGTATGATGAAGATATCAAGAACAAACCCAGAAAAATTTGAATTTTCTGATGAACCGACAACTGCCGAACACGAGTTTTGGCCGAAAATTCAATAAAAACCACCCTTTAACATGTGAAGGAGATAAACAACAAAGTTTTTATAAAAATTTCAGCAAAACAAGCAGATTTTCGAAGTTTTAAACACAAAATTTCCAGAAAATATAAACTTCAAAATTCCGAAACACACTCTAAAACACTCGGTTTTAACAAGAAAAAGAGCCAAGGCTCTGATACCACTTGTAGGTCCCTCTGCGGATGAGGTCAAACCTTATCCTTGTTATATTAACACACTAGCGAGTGCGGAATCCAAGCTAGCATGCAACCGAGTTAGAACACGCAAAAGCACGACACACAAAGTTCACCGATTAACACCACATGTATTAATACGAATGAAGGTTCCAGTTACAAGCTCAATGTTTACAGATGTACTCTATAAACTCTCTCTCGTGTGTGTGTGTGTTTTCAGCAGAATGCTCCCAGTGTTCTCTCCAATCTCCCTTGTGTGTTCTACTAGAAATGAACACAACACATGGGTATTTATACCCGACACAGCTAACATGCTCGAAGGATAGGGTAATCTGGTCGAAGGATCATCTATCGACCAAACCATCTACCGAAGGATCCATACATACCTCGAAGGATGATATCCTTCGAGGTCCATCTGTATCTATCGAAGACATTATCTTTCGAGGTCATCGAAGGATACAATCCATCCTTCGATGACATCCTTCGACACAAGCATGTTTCAATCAATGTGCTAACTGTTTGGCCAAGTCAAACCGGAGGATGGTTGACTTGGTCAAACTTACATCGAACGCACATAACAAATCTAACATAAGACATCGTTTTGTATCATGACACATTACAGACAAAGTACAGACACAAGTCTTCGTCTTGAGCTTCGTGTCTTCGAGTCGAAACCAAGTCGAACTGAGCTGAGTTGAACCGAGCCGAGTCGTGTCCACAAAATATGCATCAACAGTTAGGGCTTTTGTTAGAGGCAAGGACACGGTAAGCAAAGCTAAAGAAACGGACACCCCGTCCCGGAGAGTCAACCCCACCGCCAAGCCTCCTGAAAAAGGTACTCCTTACTTAAGAAAACCAACTGTTGATAGAATGTTGCATAATAGAACGAGTCCCTCATATTCCCTATATAGGCCTCGGGGGAGATGCCCATTCCCCTATTCTGATAGCTTCACCCCTCTAACCAAAACTCCAAGTGAAATACTAGCCACCGAGAGGGTGAAGAACTCCTTCCCAAGACCACCACCCATAAAACCGGGGCCAAAGGCACAGCCAAACGAATACTGCGATTTCCATAAGGGCTTCGGTCATAAGACTGATGATTGTATGTACCTAAAGAGGGAAATAGAGGCCGCGGTGAAAACGGGTAAACTGGCTCACTTGGTTAAGGAAATAAAAGAAGGAGGGGACCGCAAGGGGAAAGATGTGAGGGAGCCTGGAAGGGCGGATGTAGACATGATTCGGAGGAGGGATGAATTTGAGACCACCAGGAGTGTAAAGGCCAGAATTCTGGGCTCCCCAGACCGTATGAAAGCTCCCATCGTGATGCCACACCTGGAGGAGAACGAGGTGCAGCGACTCCCCCTTAACATTTCAGTCATAATAGCAGGTCACAAGGTGGCCAGGATACATGTGGACGGGGGGAGCGGGGTAGAGGTGATATATGAGCATTGTTTTCTCAGATTTGACAAAGATGTAAGGGATAGACTCGAGGAGGACTCTATCCCCTTAGTAGGCTTCAATAACAGTGTGTCACACCCTTTGGGAAAGATCAGGCTCCCATTTACAGTCGGGGTAGGAGATCGAGTCGGAACCATAAATTTGACTTTCACAGTGGTCCGAGCGCCCTCAATATACAATGCAATCCTGGGAAGGCCTGGGATTGGAGACCTACAAGCACAGGCATCAACCCCACACGGAGCCCTGGTGTTCCAAACGCCAAAAGGCTTGGCTTGGGTAAAATCTGCATATGAAGTCATTTCTTCTGTCTTTGAGGGAGAAGCATCTGAGAAACCCAAAAAGGATGGAGTAGAAGAATGGGTCCTTTATGATAGGTTCCCGGAACAAACTATTAAAGTGGGAAGTCACCTGAGGGACAAGTGCAAGAGTGCTCTCAAGGAGCTGCTTCGCCTCAACATAGACGTGTTTGCATTTCAGCACGGGGACATGACAGGAATCCCAAGAAGCCTGACCAAACATCGGCTCAATACATACACCTGGGCGAAACCAGTCGAGCAAAAGAAACGGAGCATGGGCCCCAGTAAGAGGAGGGCCGCCTGTGAGGAAACCAGGAAGCTGCTCAGAGCCGGAATAGTAAGAGAGGTGAAGTACCCTTCCTAGGTTGCTAACCCAGTCATGGTTAAAAAGAAAGACGGGGGGTGGAGGATGTGCATTGACTTTCAAGACCTGAATAAAGCATGCCCCAAGGACTGCTATCCCCTCCCTGAGATAGACGTCCAAGTGGATTCCTTATCTCTGTACCCCCTGAAGTGCTTCTTGGATGCTTACAAAGGATATTATCAAAATCAAATGTCAATGGAAGATGAGGAGAAAACCGCCTTCATCACAGACGAGGGAACATTCTGTTACACCAAGATGCCCTTCGGGCTAAAAAAATGCAGGGGCCACCTACCAAAGATTCATGAATGCTCTTTTCAGAGAACAACGGGGAAGGAACTTGGAAGTGTATGTCGATGACACTGTCATAAAGAGCCTAACCGAGATGGCTATGATAGACGATATAGCTGAAACCATTCGAACCATGCAAGATGTGAATATGAAGCTAAACCCCGGGAAGTGCTGCTTCGGAGTAGAAGAAGGGAAATTCCTGGGGGTAGTAGTTACTAAGGGTGGAATTAAAGCTAATCCGGAGAAAACTCAAGCGATAGCTGAAATGCAATCCCACAGGTCTCTGAAGGATATCCAGCAGTTAAACGAAAGGCTAATCGCTTTGAACCATTTCCTATCAAAGGTAGCCGACAGGACTCTCCATTTCATGAAGGTTCTGAAGGATTGTCTCCAGACAGACAGGTTCAAGTGGACCCCAGAAGCGGAGGCCTCCTTTCAAGAAATGAAAGATTACTCTAAGCTCCCAACCTTAGCAACCCCAGTACCCGGGGAGGATCTGCTTCTGTACTTGTCTGCTTAAAAAACGACCATAAGTGCGGTTATGATGGTGGAACGGGAGGGAAAACAGATACCAATTTACTTCATCAGCAGGACCCTCAAGGGTCCTGAGGAACGTTATATGCCCCTGGAAAAGTTAGCTTTAGCTATTGTTTTTGTATCTCAGAGACTCAGAAGGTATTTCCAAGGGCACAAGGTCACCTTAATGACGGACCAGCCACTCCAAAAAGTGCTAAGAAGACCGGAGTTGTCGGGCCGACTGGCCAAATGGGCAGTAGAGCTGGGGGAACACTCCTTGGAGTTCAAACCCAGGACAGCCATGAAGGGACAAATACTAGCCGACTTCTTGGCAGAAGTCCCTGAGGATGAAGAAAAAGAGCTTTTAAAGTGGGAAGCCTTGGGAAGGGAAAAGAAAGACGAGGATGTGTGGAAACTACTCACACATGGGGCCTCCAGCGAAGAGGGTAGCGGAGCGGGCATTACGTTGATAAGTGCCAAAGGAGTTGAGCTAACCTATGCCATCAGCCTAGACTTTGAAAATACCAACAACACCGCAGAGTACGAAGTCCTTTTGGTAGGGATAAGGCTGGCCAAAAAGATGAAAGCAAAACATGTGGAGGCCAGTACAGACTCACAGTTAGTGGTCAAGCAATACCAAGGAGAATATGAGGCTAAAGACAGCACAATGGCCCAATATGTGGCAAAGGTAAAGGAAACAGCCAAGGCTTTCCGGACTTTCAAGCTAGATTATATCCCCCGAGGGAGAAACAGGAAGTCCGATGCCCTCAGCAAACTGGCCTCCGTGGCATTCGACCATTTAGCAAGAGAAGTCAAAGTGGAAGTCCTGACGTCCCCCTCTCTCGACACAGCAGAGGTGGCTACAATCGGGGACGAACAAAAGACATGGATGACACCGATTGTAAGATTCCTTAGAAACGGGGAATTACCCGAGGGGGACTGGGCAGCCAGAAAAGTAAGAGTCAAAGCTTTACAATATGAGTTGATTGACGGAGAGCTTTACCGGATATCATACCTGGGTCCATCCCTGAAATGTGTCGATAATGAAGAGGCTAAGTATGTGATCAGAGAGATACATGAAGGGATTTGTGGGATGCATTCTGGGCCAAGGACAGTAGTAGCAAAGGCATTGAATGAGGGGTTCTATTGGCCCAGAATGTTTGAGACAGCATCAGAGGGGATCAAGAGATGTGACAATTGCCAAGTCCATGCACCCATGACGCACCGCCACAAACACCCAATGATACCTGTCTCAACGTCTTAGCCCTTCCAAAAGTGGGCCATCGACATAATCGGACCATTCCCAGAGGGTCCAGGAGGGGTCAAATATGTGGTGGTTGCCATTGATTATTTTATCAAGTGGATAGAGGCAAGGCCCTTGGCAAAAATAACCGGGGAGCAGATGAGACGGTTTGTGCTAGACAACATTATCTACAGATATGGTGTCCCGAAGGAGCTCGTGAGCGACAATGGTGTACAATTTGCTGGAAAACCCTTCAGGCCATGGTGTGAGTAGATGCACATACATCAAGTGTTTACTTCCATCACCCATGCCCAGAGCAACAGGCTAGTGAAAATAGCAAATCAAAGCGTCATCAAGGGAATGAAGGGGAGACTCGGAAGAAAACAAAAAGGATGGCTGCAGGAATTACCTTTTATGCTGTGGGCATATAGGACCACCCCCAAGGACTGCAACGGGGAAACTCCCTTCAGCTTAACATATGGGACGGAGGCGGTCATCCCGGCTGAGATAGGGTCCCCGACCGCCTGAATGAAGCTCAGGGAAGCCGAAAATGAGCAAGATCTCCGGACAAACTTGAACCTGCTTGAATAAAGAAGGGAAGTGGCAGCAGTCATGGAGGCTAGGTACAAAAAGCAGCTCAAAAGCTATTACAATGCCAAAATAAAAAAGCTCAATCTCGTCCCAGGGGACCTGGTATTAAGAGCAAACGAGGCCAGTCTGCAGGAAAACACCGAAAAACTAGGGCCCAACTGGGAAGGACCTTACCGGGTAACTTGGGCAAACGGAAAGGGAAGTTGCAAGCTGGAAACGCTTCAAGGCAAGGAAATTCCAAGAACATGGAACCTCATGCAACTCAGAAAGTACGACTTATGCGGCATAAAAAGGCCTTCTAGGAAAAACGGGCAGGGAGCCACTTTTGTAATGATTAACTGCTAATCAGGGGCTTACCCCAAGAAAAAACCTTTTGTAAGAACTTGTAATGGAGGACTTGGTCCCCAAGAAATGAATGACAAACGGACAATTAACTTGTCCCCTTTTGGTAAAATAACAGGTGTTATACCAAAGCAGACGTGCCTAGACGAGCTATAAACCTAACAACAAACAAACACACGTGTACAAGGTATATCAAACATGCCAAACGGCCGGCTGTGGGGCAAAATAGGGTCTAGCTAACCCAAAGAAAACGGACAAACAAGGCAAAAAACTTAATTTCACATTATAGACTTGTCCAGCGATTGTCCTCGAACAGACAATCCTGGTTTATAAAGCAAACCATAAACACAACACACTTTTGTAAACAAACTACAAAAAGAGGTTTTATTTTTACAAAACGAATGTACGATAGGAAGCCCTATTGGCCTTTACAAGAAAAGCTAATACACAAGCTAGAAGGTATGATAGACAGACTAAAGCACAGTTTCTCGCAAACAACCAAAGGTCTTCAGGAAAACGCCGGCCTGATCCCTGGCAAAAACTCCTGCAAAAAGAAAAAACACACCAGAAAACAAGCAAAAGCAAGATAGCAATGTACAGTCATAAGTCATATGATTAAGTACCAGGAGAACCCCTACACAAAGGTTCTCCCCTGAAGCATCAAAAAGTTAAAAGTATCCTAGAGTGTATAATTGTTCAGGTTACAACCATATCGAAGTGGGTTAATGTTCAGAAATTACTGGGAGCCACCCCCAGACAAAGACTTCGGAGACGAGGGACCGACAGGAGTAAACAGGGCTTTCAATTCATCGATGGATATCATGGGATGCTCCAGGATCTTCTAAAGAAGGGCCGGGGTCTTACTCCCAAACTCCTTGTCCAACTTAGACAACCGCTTCTTAGCTTTGGAGTTGTAAAGTTGAGTTTCCTTCCTGTCCAAACCCTGAGCAGAATAAATATATCCATCCTTCAGCCCTGACTGATATCCAACATCCCGGTAAGCCCTATACACCTACTCAAGACCACTATTGAAACCCTCCGATTGAGAGACGACAGTAAGAAAGGCTCCGAAGCCTTCAGTAATCAACCAATGTTTCTCCTTAGCCAACCGCTGGTTATCATCAGACGTCATCCCATATTCAGCATACATCACATCCAGATCTTTCTGAGAAACAGAATCAAGCTCCTTTTGATGCTTCAGCTCAGCGGCTAGCTCCTCCTTCTCTTCTACCAAAGCTGCCATCTCCCTCTCCCAGGCTCGCTCCCTCCGCTCCAGCATAGCTCCTGCCCCCTGAGCAAAAGACATCACAAAAAATCCAGGAGCAATAAAAAAAAAAGGAGGGAGAGGGGGGGAAAGGTCATGCACCTTTTCTTCTTGCAGTCTACGCTCAGCCTCAACCACTTGACATCGGAGCTCAGCAGCAACAGACTGAGAAGTCTGCAGGTCATTCTTGAGGCCTTCATTTTCTTTCCTCGGATCATCAACCCGCTGTAACATGCCAGCTCCCCTGAAAAAACCCTCACAGAGTGACATGCTGTACTGATCGTCAAAAAGATCATCCCTCAAGGCAGAATTCATGAACCTATGGGAGGGAGGAACAGCATGACTCAAAAAGTCTCGGGCAGTCTCAAGGGTCCCTACCACCGAAGACTGAGAAATTTTCCACTTAGGAACGTAGGGGAAAGGGAGGGCATCAGCAAACAGGGGAGCCAAAGGGGATCGATAAGCAAGACCTTCAATTTGAGAAGGTTTACTGGTCCCAGTGGCATGATGAGGAGAAACTTCAAAAGCTGAGGTAATACGAGCAATGCTTACTTCCGGAGTCCTGTCTCGAACACGAGAAGAGGAAGGGCCAGTAGGGATCTCTATTGGATCATGAGAACTTCCCTACTCAGACAAAGAAAGAAAAAAGAACATCAAAAATCTCACCAAAACAAAGCAAATATAAGGCAACAGATAAAAGAAAAAATAAACTCACAAACAAGGGTGCACTCACAAGGCTGGAGGACCGCAGGTGCTTAGACAAAGAACCCTTAACCCCAACAGGGGGAAGTTCGGAAGCAGCTTTTGTTGAAGGAGGGGGTTTCTGTCCGCTAGCACTCCGGAGCCTCAGTCGGATGTCGCGAGGAGCAGGGGCTGGCTTAGGGCTAACGACTTTCCTCTTACGAGCCAAACGACTCTCCAAATCTTCAACATCGTCATGGCTAGAACGCTTAACGGGAAGGGGGTCAGGGGAACTCTCCTCCCCATCAGAAGAAGTCCCCTCACCTTCTTCCATAGCAACGGAACCCCCGGCCTGAACAGACCCCCCAGTAACCTGCATTTCAACATCCCGGTTCAAACCCGGCTCGACTTCATCACCAACCACAAACTTAACATCTCGGGAATCCCCCTGAAGCAACCTCCACAAAGTCAACTCTGCACAAGAAAGACACTAAAGATGACTGCATAAACCCCAAAAAGGGTCAAAACAGATACAATAAATCAAGAGCAAGAGGATACCTTTTTTTACCAAAAAAGGCCTTGCGACGGACTGAGTAAGAAGGGCTCAACCCCCCATAGCCAGGATCCCCTCAGAAAAAGTAAAAGCTCTCGTTGGATTTTCATACATACGTTTCCATTGGACGATCTCGTCAGCAGACAGAATGGGAATGTTGTCTTCAACTGCAGCCTCGGCATCCCTCGGTGGCGGAGATTCCGGTATCATGGCAGCAGAAACAAAGATGAACCTACTCTTCCATTCTTTAGGGTAAGTGGAAGTTGGCATGAAGTTATAACAAGGCCGAGACACACTATCTTTCCGTTTAGCAAAGGTAAACCAATCCCCATCAGAGATCAGTTTATAAAACATGCAAAACATGGGAACAGACGGCTCGCCGGAGACAGCTGCGCAAGATAACTCAAAATGCACCACCCTCATAAACCCTAGAGGGTGCAATTGGGAGAAATGAACTCCGAAGTGACGCAATAAAGCTATCTTAAAGGGAGAAAGGGGGTACCGAACTCCACAGGAGGAAAATGCCAGAGTATAGAGGACAATCTGATCCGATGTACACTCAGCCGATTCATTAGGGCCTGGTAACGTAGGAGAGAAACGCTTGGGTATCTGGTAAGTATCGACAAAGGACTCCAAGTCCTTCGCTGTCAGAACGGAACGGATCATTGAGCGTCCGGTGCGACTCATGATTAGGGAAGATGGTGATCGGAGGAATGAAAAGAAAATAAAGAAAATGGGGTATGCGGGAAGTTGAAGGAAGATTCAAGAGACCATGAGGGTATTTAAAGAAAATAACTGACCTGTATGGTGCAAACCGTCACATCACCTTCATTTCAAATTAAAACCACCCGGCACGTGCTCCAACAAGATTGAACCCCAGCCGTCGATTACTGACGATTAATGACCCTCGAGAAAGAAAAAAGGAGGCACGCGATGATTACCTAGGATGGGCCCACCTCCTTAGCTCAATGGAGCTGTTCTCGTGAACAAATATGACTCAGCCCCGGATCATGAGATTTGAATCTCAGGACCAGGGACTAAAGATGACTTGACGACGGGCCTATGGGTTGCCCCATTTACCCGTCTTGGGCTATTACCGTATGGGCCCAACAGGCAAAGCCCAAAAGCAGTTTACCTTGCCCACTAAGGTTTCCCTTATGCAAAAATGGGTGGGAAGAAGGAAATCAGAAAACACAGACAGCATTTAATGCATGACGTGAAGAGGATATATGGTTGGCACTGTACTTCTTCGCCGGAAACATTAAATGAGAAGGGAATCTTATCGTTAGGGGGCAGACACGTGTCTGAGCCCCCCGAAGACTAACAGAACCCGTTGGATCACCTCGTTAATACCCACATGTGAGATAAGGTCTCTCAATTATATAAGGAAGGGAAGAAGAGCAATCAAGGGGCAGACTTAAGGTATCGTATTAGTTGCTCTCTCATTTATTCTGACCAATATTCTCTACATTAAATACACACACATTAATTAGATTCACACCATAGAGAAGCGTTCCGGTGATCAAACTCACCGGAATAAACTTCTCATACTCTCCGGCAAGCTTACTTATCCTCACGTCGGAGCTTGGTTACGGATCCACCCTCCGGGGCCCTCCGTAACGAGGCTAACGGTTTATTTTCTTGTAGCCACAACAGCTGGGATATCTGGACGTCAGCGAAGACCCTTTGAACGTCATCAGGGATTTGGATATTCGACAGTTTCATGTCTTGGTGAAATATTTACCTGATTACGTTACGTGTCAGCCTATTGTTGGTCCGAATGGTCAATGTTTGTGAGAGAAATTTGATTAGTCGATATCATTTTGATAAGATACATGAATAAAATGTTATTTCTGCTATTTTCTTTTGAAATTAATAATTTACATCAAGCTCCTAAACTAAACGAAACGACAATGACTACATGACACGTAGTTTCAAAGATTCCATGTAATGATTCCTTCATCCATTACCCAATAATCATTGGTTTACATTGTAAACTCAGAAAGCAACTTGCTTTGAACATGGGTATGGTTTGGATAGTCCTCAAAAAGACTACCTATCACGTAGGCGTCACATCACCACGGGAGGAGGACCATCCACTTGGGGACTACCTAAGGGTGTGGGGGGACTACCCACTTTAATAAAAAAATCAATATACATTCAAGGGGAGAGAGAGAAACATGAATGATTAATGAAGGGGGCCCACAATTTTCAAACTTTTGGTCCGTCTCCAACGTCTCGGAGAGGACGGAGGTGCCGCGACGTGCCCCAGGGGGCGGTGTGGGACGACCCACGACGAGGGGGACGGGCCGGCGACGTGCCCCATACCCGGTGGTCTTTAGTGTTTTTAATGCCTAATCCTTGCATTTAGCATTCCATTATGTTTCATAACTTTTGGAAATCATTACACAAATCGATCTAATGAATGTGGTAAACCATGAAAAAAAACTTAAGAGCATTAGGATTTATGGAAATCATGAGAACTAGGGTACGTTTGTTTTTAGGTATTTGGATTTATGTTAAAATTATTAAAACAAAGAGTAGTGCATTATAGCAAGTTCTCCCTAAAGGTAAGTATGATGGATGTTGGTCATTGATGGTGCTTCCTTGGTCGTCAAAGGAAAATTGGGCATTGTTGACACTAATATTATCCACCTAAGGGTCCTAATCTATGGTTTTAGTTTCTTATTTACAACACTACACATCTTTACATTTAAAGTTAACTGAAACACCACAGGGATACAGAAAAAAAAAAAAAAGTATTATCCACTCATTGCTAATCCAAGAGGGATGTATGGTTTTTAGATAACACATGTACTAAGAGATGGCGTGGCGGTCAGTTATATTATCACGGGAACAAACTATAACTCGTTATTTCCCACCGCCGGTCCAAACTATAACGCGTTAATCTTCCACGAAAATTGATTTCCGTTATTTTCTTCACGGACGTGATACTTTTTTGTGAGGGTAATTGTTGGTTGGGGGGAAATTGTTGGGTGTGGTGGTGAGTGATGACCACCCCCACTAAAAAATGCTGTGAGTGATGGAAAAATGGTTGATGACATGGCGGAACTTGATTGGTGCTTGTGAGTGATAGAATTCTATCACTAGTGACCACCCCCCTCCCCTAAGAAAACATCACATGTTTTAGGCCTTAAGGTTGTGGATGATAGGAAAAATTCATAGTTACGCGTGTGTGGGTGAAATAAATTCTAGAATGGGTGGGCTTTAGAAAGTTTTCACCCCAAGTATTGATGCGTCAAAAAGCAAAGTTGTGATATCTTGGTTGCGAACTCATGTGAAACAAAACATGCAATATTGACCGGTATGAAAAGTCAAATGTTACAAGTGAAATCGGAGCAACTTTAGTGGCTTTGGAAAGAATTATTCACCCTGACCCACGAGGGGGTGATGCTAGGTTCATAAAAATACTAGACCTCAAATATCATTTGTGCCTTATATGCGCAATTGTTGTAGATGATAGGATAGCTCAATTGTTGGAGTTACACACCTATAAAACTCGAACGAATCTTGGAATCACAAATTGACACACATGAGGATATCACTACCGATCTACAACACAATGCTAGACAGACCTTAATACATAATAATATAAGTTGGTCGCGGTCTCATAAATCTAGTAGACCTCTTCAAGAACTTGATAGATAAGATATGCATTGCTAATGTCGACGATGGATCAACGTAAGTCCACAAACTACAAGGATCTTGTAACAAATCGTGAATACCACGATTGCCTTAAACCCATCTTACTGAGTAAAGATGGTGCAACCCGCCCGAAAGTTTTGTTGACCCAAGGTATTCTAATATGAGCACGCTTAAAAAGTCCATTTATGAAATGAAGAAAAATTCAAGAAGCTGTATCTTTGATTAGAAAACCAATAAATAAATAAACAAAGATGAGGCAACAGGGAAAAATAAACTAAAATCCTGTTGGAGACTTTTTCTCTGTCGGATTTTTAGTAATACATACGAGTCTAAAATTATCCATTAGGAATTTAAAATCACATGAGTATTTAATTGAAATAAATTCAGAAAGCATTTTAACAAGTGACCTGAATTATTATTATTATAAAAGGGTCAAAAGCGAATTACAAAAAAAAAAAAAAAAAAAAAAAAAAAAACAAATGTTAATTTTTGAAAAGTCAAGAGTTGTTAGATTTCTACGAAAATGATAGTTATCCATCGTATGCTCTTTCAGAACCACGACATCACATTTGTTCCCAACAAGAATTTCAAAGAGATAAAATCTTGATCATTTGGTTCTTCAATTCATAATAATTGCTCATTTGGATTAGTGTGTTATGAGGGAAAATATTGAATCAATGCCATTCAACTTATTGCTCGATGTAACAGAAAAGACAACATTCAACTTTATAGGTTATTATTGCTCAATGTAACAGAAAAGACAACGTTGTCGATGGACTTGGTTCTCGATCGAGAGGAAATGCATGAACATAAGACCAAGTGTTTGAAATACTCTTATTCGAACCACTATTTTGTTATGTTCATTTTCTTTTCTTTTCTTTCTATCTCTATCTTATGCTTATATGTTATTGGCTTAATATTGCTTGATGTTGTTTTATTTGTTGAAATATCATATCATATGATCAAGTGTCAATAACCAATTAATTGTTTTATTTGTTAAAATATCATATGATCAAGTGTCAATAACCTATTAATTATTGAAAAGTTCAATAAATGATTGGCAAATAACCAGTTAGACTTGACAAGCACCAACTGGTAACAAGTTGAATTATAGTAATGCACCACATGTCAACACACGGCCCATTTCATGACATGTCTTTTCGTCCAATATTTCTGGCTTTTCCCATATAGTATTATCTGTTCACCAAAGAACACAAGGACTTAGTTTATTTAAGGGTTCATTTCATGCCTGTCTACTTCATGTTCAATTAATATGTTTTTACTCCATGTGAAACATTAGTCAAGACATTAATAAACCAAAATTCGACCGGTTTTCACCACTTAAAAACCATTTTTTGACTTCGAATATTGACCAAAAAAATTGTCATCACTCCACTTGTGTCCCATTTCTATCAAGAAGCTATAAAGAACAACATGTTAATCGACAAAATTAAATAATTATTGATTATAAAATTAATGCACGAATCAGGAAGTGCAAAAATGGCATCTATGAGGTATGAAGAGTTTGCCTTCAAAGACAAAACTGGCCAGCTCTTTAAGGGGCCAAAATAATATATACACTCATC
Organism: Helianthus tuberosus; assembly: GCA_030545235.1. Taxonomy (NCBI): domain Eukaryota; kingdom Viridiplantae; phylum Streptophyta; class Magnoliopsida; order Asterales; family Asteraceae; genus Helianthus; species Helianthus tuberosus. The sequence goes on from JARYGA010055685.1 coordinate 20,377, forward strand.
AACCCTAATCTTATTGGTTTAATATTCTCCATGCTTTAGAATCTCAAACTTAGAAAAGTTTTAACGGACGACTTTTGGGCTTTGGTTGCATAATAAATGTTGTTTATGTTTTCACACGATTCGATAAAGATTCTAACATCTAGTATTAAGATTTTTTTTGAAAGGAGTACAGTTAGGATGTCGCTAACCGGGTTAGTAGTTAGTATTAAGATATTTCAGTGCGTCTCAATCTCATATATAACTGATTTTAGAGTAAATAACAACCGGTGTCCTTTATGTTTGTATTAAATTACAACCGGTGTCCTTTAACTAAAGAAATTACAAGCTCTGTCATTTATGTTACAAGTTTTTAGCATGTTATGTCTTTTAGCCCTAACCTGGTTAAATTTTTTGGTTAAGTCTTACCATGTGTCTCTCACATGATGGCAACATGGTCTTTTCATCTCAATTTAACATGAATTTCGATTTCCCCATTGCATCTCATAACATCTGATTGTTCATATTCATCTCAAAAACCATCGCTATTGTCTATGTCTCTCAAAACTTCGATAAAAAAAAACTCTCCAGAAAAAAGGAACGTGAATCAAACCTTGCAATGGGTGCCTTCTACATCCGACAAGCACTAGAACAAAACGACATTGATGAAATTTATGGTAAGCTTCCAACATCATCGTAGCTTTATCTAGTAATCCCATCATAGTTTTCATAAGAAGTTGTTTGCATACGAGCCAACCATCCTAATGGTTAGTTCTTTTGATTAGTTTGATAAGAAAACAAAGATTAATTCCAAATTATTATTCCATTGTCAATAGGTAATGAAGAGATAAGGTTACTCATTATTTAAATATGAGTAAATTACAAAGTTCGTCCTTTATGTATGTCATATATTACAAAGTATGTCCTTTATCTTTAATAAGCTCAGAAAACATACTCAATGTTTGTAAACCCTTACAAGTTATGTCCTTTAGTCATAACACAATTAGTTTTCATGGTTAAAGTTGACTAAGTCAACCCCACATAAGGGTATTTTAGTCATTTTATCCTAAATATTATAATAAATAATCATAAAACCAATAAATAAAACAATTTTAGAATTATATATGTAAATATATACATATATACATACAGACATTATTAACCCTTCTCCTTCTCTCTCTCTCCTACCCCCACCACCACCACAACTCACCTGCCACCACCATCACCACCACCACCACCACCGATCTGCCACCACCACCACTCTCTTACTCTACCTGCTCTCTCTCAATCTCTGTCTACAATCTCCTCTTTCTCTCTCTCTCTCTCTAATATAAAAGTACCCTTGTATTCAAAGCAGTGGTGACAGGTGAATCGCTCAAATCCATCCTCAAGCCCTAGAGTCTGATGAATATGATACGATCTATACAAAGGAGTCAAATCAAAACCGAGAGCCGCATTCGCGGCGTTCGCGGTCGCAGTACCACCATTACCATACACATTATTACCTTCATTACCTACAAAGTAACCATCATCCTCTTCTTCTTCCAGTGCATAAACAGTATCCCTAACACTTAACCGACTCTGTTCCTCAGCTTGCCGTTGCCTGATCCGTAATTCTTCTTCTCTCTGCCTACCTGCAGACGCCTGTCCAATAGCAACTTGCCCTAGGTTTCGACTAACCGTACGGATCGGCGACGGACTGTAACTGACTGTTGGAGTTCGAAATTGACGATTTGAGCGATTCGACGCCGGAGAGAAGTGATCGGAGGTCATCAACGGCCATGATGAAGTCTTGATGATGAACTTTGCATACTTCTTCGATCTCGGCTTCTTTAGATCTGCAGAAGTGACGGAGGTGGTGAAGTAGGGTTTCAGGTTTACCAGAGGCGAAGGTTTTGCGGATGAACGGGGAGAGGTCTTCGCCGTTGGAGATGGCGGAGGAGAGGAGGAGTTGGTCGAGCTTGTCCCCGGAGTCGCCGTTCTCCGTGGAAGTGATGGCGACTTTCCGGCGAGATTTGGTGGAATTCATTGGGTTTGTTTGGCGTGACACCGTCAAGGGATGATGATTAAGTGAAAAGTAACACGGAAATGTGGTTGCTGGTGGTTTAGGTGAGCAGATCCAGATGGGAACGACGTCGTGGGAGTGGTTGGTTGGTTATTTTATTTATTAGGTTTATGATTATTTATTATAATATTTAGGATAAAATGACTAAAATACCCTTATGTGGGGTTGACTTAGTCAACTTTAACCATGAAAACTAATTGTGTTATGACTAAAGGACATAACTTGTAAGGGTTTACAAACATTGAGTATGTTTTCTGAGCTTATTAAAGATAAATGACATACTTTGTAATATATGGCATACATAAAGGACGAACTTTGTAATTTACTCTTTAAATATTTTACTTTGATTTTATAATTCCAATTCCAATTCCAAACTGTGCATTATATTTTTGTTTGGATTAATTGAAAAAAAGGAGCAATCGACTGAAAAAATGGAGGGGCTAAAAAAGATTTATTTATTTCGTTTTTAATATAAAATTGAGATGAAAAGACCATGTTGCTCTTATATGAGAGGTACATAGTAAGACTTAACCAAAAAAACTTAACTAGGGTCTAAAGGACATAACATTTTAAAAGCCTAAAAACATGTAACATAAAGAACAGAGCTTGTAATTTCTTTAGTTAAAGGACATCGGTTGTAATTTGATGCAAACGTAAAGGACACCGGTTGTAATTTACTCACTGAATTTAAATAGCGAACTGTGCACACTTGCACATTTTGCTAGAAAATGTGATATGTAAGGCGTTAAATTATTTATATCTCTTAATGTATTTATCAAGCATTATGTACAAACGCATTACACGATTCTCGCAGTTTAAAACTTTATACTAGTTATTATTGAATGCTACATTGAAAATTTATCTTTGTATATGATTATTATATATATGTTGTTATGGTTATCCGACATAACTAATTATAAAGTGTGTTGTGGCCCTTTGAAGTTAATTAATAATAATATAGCATCCATAACTTTCATGCTATATATAAAATGATACAATAATATAAATTAGCTGGATTATTTAGTAATATTTACCAAATTACAAACACAAAGAACCCAAAGTGACAAAACTAAAATAAAAAAAGAGTGGGTGACCATATTTTTTTGGGTTTTCCTTAAGGTGTCATGTATACAATATTCATCAACATCATCAACCTCTATCCAACCAAACTGTACTTGTTTTTTAATATTCATAAATTTCCTTACAAAGGGAATCTTAACTTTGTTTATAAAGGGGTTTGTTTGGTTTGGGTGTGTACGGTAAAGAAGGAGACCAAGAACACACAACGGTTCTAGTTATTTGTTTTGTGGTGTGGTGTGACTGGGGTATTCATGGGAAGACAACCTTGTTGTGATCGAGCAGGATTGAAAAGAGGTCCATGGACAATGGAAGAAGACCGAAAGCTTATGAATTTCATCGTCAATAATGGTATCCAATGTTGGCGAATGGTTCCTAAGCTTGCAGGTTTATTAATTCTCCTTCTTGTAACTAATGGCGGGTTTGTGAAATGTCCATAATAAATAAACATCATTACTTAAAATAATGAAGGTTTGTTTATATGTTTTTTTATTGAAGGTTTGCTAAGATGCGGGAAAAGTTGTAGATTGAGATGGATTAACTATTTGAGGCCGGACCTCAAAAGAGGTACATTATCCGAAGCTGAAGAGGATCAGATTATTGAACTTCATGCTCGTCTTGGTAATAGGTAAACTAGCTAGTTGTTTATCTTCGTTTATGTGGTGTTATCTTTACAAATAAGCATTTATCTAATGAATGACATTTTTACTTTTGAACTATTTTAGATGGTCTAAGATAGCCTCACATTTTCCTGGGCGTACGGATAATGAAATCAAGAATCATTGGAATACTCGAATCAAGAAAAAGCTAAAGCTTCTTGGAGTAGACTCAAATACCCAAAAACATGTTATGGAAGACAAGAAACAACATGTGGAAGCCATAAATCACGAAGAATGCGACATTGTGTCAACTAATGAAAATACCCAAGTCGATTTTGCGAGGATAGATGAACTTACACTTGAAAAAGACATGAACTCCAAGGAACATAACGATAGGGTGTGCAAGATCTTCGACGTGGATTCATGTACAAACACGAACCAAGATAAACCAACATCAAATTCAAAAAGTGATTCTAATTCACTTTCTTTTGAACATTCAAGTTCCATCAACCCTAACTCTTCCCTTGGAGAATCCTTTTTAGTTGAAGGAGATGATTCTTTACAACAATGGGTTGATGGTGTAGATTCATTGTTGTTATGGGATTGTTTCAATCAACAAGATGACCTATTTTTCCTTTTAGGAAACAATTCTTTGTAATCTGTAAATGTTATATTGTTGTCATCCATTTCTGTTGTACTAGGTCATTGTTCAAAAAAAATTAATTGAAAAAGGAAAGGATTGAGCTTAATTGTGTTACAATTACAAACTAGCATTCGAATAGGGAACAAGTAGAATGTTACGATTTAATGGTTAGCTTATATACCTTTACTAGTCTAAGTCCCCGTGTGATACACGGGTGGCTAATAAGAATAATAACTACTTTAACATTGTTGACAAATATTTTAGTTATATATATGTTGAAATATTAATAGAAATGATAGACAGTATACAAAATAATTGAAATACACTAATACAACAAAAAATCACAACTCGTTGAATATCTCTTTATAAACAACATTAGTTGTTTTATTCGTAGGTTTGCCATCGTTGTCAAGTATTAGTAGCTTGACTCCATCTCGTGTTTTAACCCTTGATAAAGCTACGTACAATTGACCATGTGTGAAAATGGGTTGTCTCAAGTACAAACCAACTTTTAAGACCGTTGAGCACATTCAGTGAGTATATTCTTTGTTGTGTATGATTTGCATATTCAATTACACAACTATGCAATGCCAGTTTTTTGTGATTAACCGATATAACACTAAAATGTAGGGAAAACAACTTAATAGCAATTAAAACTTAAAAAGTTCATTTTGGTGCATAAAGTTAGGTTGGTAGATGTAGCATGTAAGGCTTGTTAATGGATCATGTTCAAACAATATCATCTCATGGTTCGATCTGATTCACTAATCATCATGGTCCAAATCACTATTAAAAACAATTTTAGCATTATCGTTTGGATTTAACTCCTATTTAAAAAACAGTTCTTAATGTAAATGATTTTCAATCAAACATAAATGTAAAATATATTGTCTATTACTCTTTGGTAAGAACACAAAAAATTTTTGTTGTGACCTTTGTTTTTGTTTTCTAAGAACTGCCGTTATTAAATCGCGACTAAGTGAAGGATGCATTAGGTCTTTTAGGCTTTTGACAGCTTAACCATCTGACTGGTTATACCAGGAGTTGAACAAAGATGCCTCTAATGATTTCAGATTTGTAAAAACATAAAGCTTAGCAACTTTAACAAAAACTAAAATTAAAAATTAAAAAAAAAAAGCAAACAAAAACAAACTTACCATAAATATATATAAATGAATACTCAAGTATTAACTATTTTCAAGATTGTGAATACCAAATATTATTTTTTTTCCATCTGCGGTAGCTTTTCATATTGCTTAAATTTGATAAACAAAAGTAGTTTTTAACCTTTATAAATCATTTTTTGACACTTCAATTATGAATATAATTTGATGTATTAGACTCTCTTCAACTCATTTAAGTTTTTTACTACAACAAAAATATGATCTAAAGTTAAAAGAGTGCCTGCAAAATCAAATCTACAGGACACATATGGGTCGTAGCAATGAAACAAAGTAAATCTAAACCCAGCTTGCTAAAGTGTTCCCACAAAGCGACACCTTTTATGTACCAAATATATTACCAGAACAGGTTTTATTAAATAATAAACCCATTTCTTGTTGATATTTCTTTCCTTAAAAATGATGACCTAGAATCAAAAGTCCTTAATATTTGAAGATATTTACATCAGGCCAATACCAACGTCAAACAATACCTCAGCCAAACTAAATTTAGTAAAAGAGTTATCTTAATAGTATAATTAGAGTTATTCCAACACGCTAAGTTTCTCCAAGTTTGTTCAGGTATTCAATATTAAAGAAGGAATAAAAACATACCGGGTCCTATCAAACTCTCTCAAAAGCCTGGCTTTCTTTAAAACATACCTAAGAAATGATATGCTTTTTTTTTATTTTTTAGAAAAAAAATTACGCTTATACTGATCATAAACTGTACGCATGGACTTATCATGGAAATCCGAAGTTCACGATGAAAATACAACAAACCAATGTACTATAGATATAAAATAACAAAAAAAAGATAAGTAAATGAAGGAAATACGTTTTTCTGTTTTGAAATATAAATTGAAAGCCTATTACTCTAATACTTCTGCTTGCTGAAGCTTCGTAACCAATAACCTCGAATTCGTTTTTTGACCAATTAAAAAAACAATCATCACCTAACGAAATATGTTCGACTTGAATTATATCATGTAGGGCTGTAAACGAACCGAACGAACACGAACAAGACCTTGTTCGTGTTCGTTTGTTAAGAAATATATGTGTTTGCGAACAGTTCACGAACACTTATCAAACGAGATTTTATGTTCGTGTTCGTTTGTTAAGGAAATGAAATTGTTCGTGTTCGTTTGTGTTTGTTTGTTAATTTTAGGCAACAAAAAAAACGAACGTTGACGAACACAAATGAGCACAAACTATTGTTCATGAACACAAATGGAAACAAACGAACATAAACAATTGTTCATAAACAGAATATATGATACACGGACACTTATTAGATATTTATTTTGTCGGAATTTTGAAGTATTTAAATAGATATAAAAATGAAAAACACTAATGAACTATCAAACATAAACAAACACGTTACCGAACGTTCACGAACATAAACGAACGAACACGACCTATGTTCATGTTTGTTCATTTAACTAAACGAACGAAATTTCTTGTTTGTGTTCGTTTGTTTAATAAACGAACGAACACAAACGAACTTCCCGCCGAACGGTTCACGAACTGTTCGCCAAACGTTTGGTTCGTTTACAGCCCTAATATCATGCCATCCAACTAAACAAAATATATGCAAAAAAAATTATTAGTACTATATTGAAATATAGTGCTAATTCCCATGAACTTCACAGAACAAAACAAATAATATTATATTGAAAGTTAATTGTGCCATATATATCTTTATTAAGAACCCGCAGACTTCGCAGGTTGGTAAAAGAAAATATCTTCGTTATCACCATTGATATAAATATTATGATTTTATACACGTTAAAACACAAAGGAATATATTAAAGTACATAAACTTTGAAATAAAAGAAAGGTTCCATTACTTACGTAAATATTAAAATTAAAATGAATCGAAAAAAATGAATAAAACACTCACAAATCATAAAATATGTAAATAGATGATAAAATATATAAATTGATGATAAGTATGAACCCTCACACATTTTTAAATTATTGATTAACACATATATAAAATATCAATTTTACTGTATATGTAATTAGACGGCCCGTTTGAGAATTTACATATATGTTAATAGTGTGTGAATTGAAAAGTAAAGGATTAGCATGGAATTTTCATACATATATTTCTAATCTACTGGTCTTATAAATATATAATTCAAGCAATACAAATATAGAAATGTTCAAGTAATACTTTAAGCATGACACATGCATAGGGATGAGCTCGGTATCAATTGGTACCAAACCTTTACCCGTATCGAAAATACAGATACCGAAAATTCTAAAAAATGGATATCGGGACCAAATCAGTATTTGAAGGTAAAAACGGTACCAAACCGGTAATATACCATACATGTACCGAAAACCTTAAATGTCAGTACTAAATCGGTACCGAAAATATTTCGGTTTGGGAAATTCGGCACCGGTTCCAAACCGATACCCAGTACCATTTGCTTATCCTTCGATATGCATATAGATATCATGGCATTGCTCTATTGGGCTATTGTTTCTAATTGAAATTTCTAAGACCAGTAGATTAGGAAAGAAATATGGAAACCATGCGAAAACCGTATGATGTTAACTCATAATAGAATAATGATAATATACAAAGAGATACATTACTAAATATAAATATAAGTTAATATCGAGCTATAGATATGTTTATAACTTATTTATATCATCCTAAAATTAAGAATGTTTTGATTAAAATTATTTTTTAAGTTTTTCTTTTGAAAAGTCCAACAAACAAAGAATATTTTTAAACAAAAATCAGCAAGCAGCTAGCCAAAGTACACCAATATAAATAAAATACCAACATGGTAACTAAATAGATCCCATATAAAACTTTCTTCTTGTTGGCGGATCCCAACACGTATTTATGAAGGTCAAGCAAATGGGATAGGTCTGCAGCAAAAGAAGTATGAAGCTTACCCCACTGGGCAATAACCTGCCACACCGTTTGTGCAAAGGCGCATGACAGTAAGATGTACTCTGCCATTTCATTGAGATCGCCATAGAACCCACACCATAAAGAGGGAACATTGATGTTTCGTAGCTGCAGCGAAACGAAAGTCGGAAGCTTTTCCATTACAGCCCTCCAAGCCACCAATTCAAAAAACAATCACCATGTTCGGAGTCGGTCGAAGGATAGGGCACGATATTCCTGCCATTTTGAATGCAAAATCCTTAAAACATATGGGCCAAATAATATAACCCGAAGGATCATGGAGTAGAGGAATGGAACTTGCTGCAATTTGTGTAATAATAAAATATAAATGATGAGTTTTCCTATTTAATTCGATCATTCAGTGGTTAGCTGAAACTCTATCAAAATAAAATTGAATTCCACAATTATGTTTGTGAAGCTATCAGAGTGGATTATACCCTACAACTATAAAACCAATATCCAGAGATAAACCAAGCCAAAAACTTGCATTCAACGAAACAATCAACTTCATTAACAAAGAACAGTTCACATTACATATAAAACTATTTACATCTATGTGATATTCAGAAAGCAAAACCACTCTGGCCATACCTGTGAGCGGAGAATGACCAAAGGCGAGAGAGAATGTAATCGTCGTCTAAGAAATTGAAGGAGGCGACGGAAAAAGTAAAACACGAACCGGCATAACACGTCACCAACATAGATTAACATACGTACAACTCCGATGAGCATGAAACGAACACATTGCGGTCGCGCGCCAGGGGGATACCTGAGAAAAAGAAGAAAGCCGTTCAACAAAGCAAATAGGAATCGACTGCAGCGACCATTTTTTTTGTTGAAAAAAAAGGGTTGTTTGATTGTATTTTTTTGTTGAAAGGTTGTAGATTTTTATTTTATTTTTATAAGACATATTTAATTTAAAGTTATTTTATTTTTACAAAAACATATATATATTAGTGTTATTAATTTATCAAGTAATAAGTTACTTTTTTTTTATTTTTTTGTCAATTTATATCATATCTTTGACTAATTTATATTGTTATGTTCTTTTAGTTTTCATGATGAAACTGGAGCTGTTATCTCGGTTCTTCGTGATAAATACAATTTTCATATTCGTTATCAAGTGCAGAAAAATGCGGTTTCTGTATCGGTTATTCAGATCTGTATTCGGTCATCTTTCAAAACTGCAATACTCGAATGTACAGAAAATCCCGAAGAAGTTTAACAGAGATCATCGGAAGCAAATCCTGTTGAACAACGATGTCCTGTTAATTGTTTCAGATGACATGCTTGGTAACAAAGAGGAACACTTTCTTCTTTTGTTTTTTGATCTTTGTTAGTTGTTAATATTTTATTTTTTTCTACTTTTAGAAAGGTTTAAGAGAGAAAGTTGTAGTCAAATTACAGTTAGTCTTAAATGGTACAAAAATGTGATGATACCAAAAGAAGCAGCACTTTGGACACTGTTGGGTTATCATCTTTCAACCCCATGTTGATAAGTGTGTGTTTATTTTGATTTAATGCTTCAGTTTACTTGAATCTTTGTGTGCGTTTTTTATTGCAATTCAGTCAAGACCGACACGGGTAAGATCGTGCCACTTGATGTCAAAGGCTCAGACACTGTTGGCAGCGTCAAGCTCAAAATACAGGCCAAGGAACATATCCCCTTTGACCAACAGGAGCTGTGTAACACCCCATGTTTTGAAAGTCAAAGTCAAAGTCAAGATTGAAGTCAAAGGAAGAAAAGATTGGTAATTACGATCTGTCACTCCTTGCTCAACTACTGTTTTGACTTCTTTGACTTGTAATCGAATCTATTTATTTATTTACTTTAGTTGTATTATGTGGAGTATCTATTGATAATCAAAGTTTAATCGCATATTTATCATCGCTATTGCATCCGCAACTCGAATTATGTGTTCTGGATATTGTTTTACGTGTGTGTGCCATTTATGGGTTACTTGTGCATGTTATGTTTATATTGAGGTATTAATCGCAATTGCAAATCTATCACATTGCAATCGAATAGCAAACGCTAAACGCAAGTTAACTATAGTTATTGTATGTTAGATATAGTAGTTATGTTATTTGTGTAACTAATGGGTAACACTATCACATTGCTTTCACAAAACTCATCCCGCCGGACTCATGGATCGAGTGGCCAACTTATCGAGTGGCCATCCGATCGGATTGCCATCCGATCGAATTGTCATCCGATCGAGTTGTCACCCGATCGGGCTGCCACCCGATCGACCAGACACTTCACCACTTTCCTATTTGGGAAACCCTATAAATACCCACCTGTCACATTATTTGTGATGTGACAGCTCCTTGTTCTACCAGCCGACCTCTAGCTCTCATTTCTCTCGATTTCTCTCAATTCTTGTAAGTTTCCAACCTAAATCTTGTACTTTTATGATCTACACACACTTCTTCATCATTTTCACCTTTGAATCTTAACTTTTAACCGTGAAATCACCGGATTTGAGGTGTTCTAGGGTGATGTCATCATGGGGTCCTTATGAACTTCAATTTTGGCTTCATTCCACCAAGAACAACTTAGATCTGAAGGATTTCCACAAGATTAATCAATGTTTTTGAATAGATCTACACTTACTCATGGTTAAAAGGATTGAAAGAAGGTTTTCCAACTTTCTTTCAACTCTTTTACACTCAATGCACTCAAACCCGATAGAATCGGAGCTCGTTCTGATCTTCTACTCTTTCTTAGTGATGGGTTAGTTCAAGATCTGAATTCTATCCGAGAGATATTGATTTCGGGTTTAAACATGAACAACCGACTCGAACCGTGAACCGGTCGGACTAGGGTGGTTCCCGTTCGATCGGATCACTTGGGTCGAGATGGGGTTCCTGTGGTTTAGGCAAGATATCATAACGTCTCGTTCAAAACCGCAAAACTTCAGCAAAATCAAGTGACAAAACGATCAGGTCGTTGGGACGGATTGCCGTCCGATCGGATTGCCATCCGATTGACCGGCCATCCGATCGGGTTGCACTTGGTTCCACACTTAAGCTTTTCATTCAAACTTCCAAGGTTCTGACGTCGAACGGATTGCCGTCCGATCAGATTGCCATCCGATCGAACGACCATCCGATGATGAGACGTTTGGGACTTTGGTACTTAGGAAATTTTCAACATGTTCAATACATATGGATTGCCACCCGATCGGATAGCCATCCGATCGAGTGACCGTCCTGCTGTGAACTTGTTCTCAACTGAGAAGCCTCGCCAATCGGATCGCCGTCCGATCGACCGACCTGAAGGGCAGAGATACTTCTCTATTTTTAAAATGCTACAACGAAAACTTCAAAGGACAAACCATCATACACAAACACATCATAACCAAACGAGGTGTCAATCCAATCGAATGGCCATCCGATCGGATGACCATCCGAACAGATTGACATCCGATCGACTGGCCATCCGATACTTGGTACACTTGCACCAATTTACGCGCCGCTCATCGTTTATGCTATCGTTAACTGTTCATGCTAATCTCTCCCAATTGCTCCCTTCAATCCAATGCAGTGTTTATTAAGTTAAACGCTATCTGTGAGTATACTCGATCCCTTTTTGCTTTATGCACTTTTGGGTGTTACATACGTTACTTATTCTAAATCACATCGAACACACAACGCAAACACTATTTATACGCTGACCTTTAGTGCATGTTATACGTGACTCGATGAATGCCTGTTTGTTATGTTAACACGTTGATTGCTGTCTACCTGCCTTAGCAACGATAGTACTATAGTTTGGACTCAGCACCTGTTTACTCAGGGGTTGTTTACTTCACGTGTTCGCAGTGGTGAACACGTGATGCGCACTCGCTACTCGCAGTCAACTCGCAGTCATTGGTATTGATAGGATCTTTGTCGATAACTTACATGCTTCACATTATACGTTGTACATGCTGGTTATGCGTAAATGATTTCGAACTCTATTTGCTATTATCAAACTTGTATGCTCACCTTTACACTATGTGTATTGACCTTTATTTTTTACGTGTGTGGCAGATGTTTAGGATACTGTGCTTTGCTTGCTATTTGATGGAACCGAGCTTAGGAGAGTCTAGAAATAAACAAAGACAATTTATTCTTATTTGAATCTGAGTTGTCGGAACAATTTTATTTGTTTTGGAGATATCTATGTCTGTAATAACTTACTTGCTTAATAGGTTATGGTATGGGACATAATGTTTAACTATTCGGTAAAGTAGTTGTTATGGAATTTCTCTTGAACAATCTGTTTCGCTCAGTGCCATGCCCTGATGTTTCCGTCATCGGTTGGGGTGTGACAAGCTGATCTTCAACGAGAGAAATCAAGTGTCTGTCTATTCAATTGAGAGAAATCATAGCATTACATCCCCGTTGAAAAACAGAATCGATAATTTTTTTTAGGGAAAATAGGGTTGAAAGATGATAACCCAACAGTGGAGGATCTCATTCTACAGCTTCGATAAATTCAGGGGTATTCTCAAATAATGTTTCCTAGATGTTTGAAGACCAACAAATGTCATATGAAACAAGTGTCTGACTTGGACAACGGTATCTCAACGAAAGGAATTCTAAAAAGGAAAAGAAACACAACTCGTGTAGTTGCAAAAAGCAGAATCACATTCCTTTTCCTTCAATTTCCAGAACATTCTCCACAAACTATAACAAATTCCTTTTCCTTCAATTCTGTTGATGCGTCATCTTTGGAGTTAGCAGGATTTCTAAATACAGTTGTAGGATCCGTACTTAAAGGTCTCTCTCTCTAAAAGAATTCCACATCATCAATAATCGATACAAACTTCTTCGAGCTAACTGCCGATATCTCATCATTCGTATCTATTTTACAATCAAATCAACTCATCCTCTGATTTAAGCGGCGTTTTCTGATTAACGTTTATCGAATAACTAGCATTTTACTCATTTTGCTAAAATGATTGATTATTCGTTTAAAATATGCACAGATCCTGCATATTCATATGAAAATGGTGGAATGTTGAGTTTAGAATATAACAATACGGACAGTGAGGCGAATTAGAAAGCAAATGAGTACGTGGATGGGGATGTACCACGATCGCCATGTTCCTCTGCGATTGATATAGCTTCTTCCTTCAATGGTGAAGTCAAGTTCACCTTTTCCATATGCTTTGGTGATTGTTCATGCTTGCGTGTATATCCGTTGAAAACAGTTGCCCGAATTGCTTTGGTGGTTGCTTTGGAGAAATTGTAACAAATAGTGAGTTATTTGCACGAAATGAAAATAACAAAAATGAGGTGCATACATACCCTGTCTTATTGGATGCTGATTGGAGTTCAGAAGGTTTTTAAGGGATGAAGAGGCCCTTTGTTTGGACGCTACATTGTTTGGAAACGTCGCACGCTTCATTAACTGCCGATATCTCATCCTTCTTATCTATTTCACAATCAAATCAACTCATAAACAACCAAAACACTACCATAGGTGAACCCTCCAGAAGAAATCGCAGGCTGATACATAAATTTGATATTGGAAGGTATCGAAGATTTGGATACAACTTCAGGTCACGAAGATCACTCTGCAGTAGTTGATCATGACAACTGTAATAAAGCGAAAGGGATTTCGAGCAGTTGGTCGATGACAAAATGAATTAAATGAATCAATCGAGTATGATACAACTACCACAAATTGGGAACCACATATTCGTGTGTAGAAGCTCGGAAAAATGACCGAATAGAGATCTGAATATCCCCTTGGTAGTTGTTACAACATGACACATGATAAAAGCGCTTCTTTAGACAATCTGGGACTATGTTCCGTTTTAGGGTTTCTTCATCACCTATAACAATGTCGATAAACGTTGATTGGAACACGCCGCTTAAATCTCAGTTATGTCTCATTGCATTATGACAATACTGACAGGGGTGCTGGTTTTTCCTCCCACTGTGCAAACTTGAAAAATCTCACCATAACACATTGTCTTGAGAAGCGGTAGGGATAATGTTTTATGGGTGGTGAGTTGTGGTTGATTTATAGGAGGAGGTTATGAAACGAATATATGTTTATGCGAATTTAAAGGACTTGCAAGGAATGCTACCATCTATGTGGGCTTTCCATCCATATATTTATGCGAATTTTCTGGATCCTTTCTAGAACCCTCATTGGATCTGCCTTTTCTCCCTTCACAACCACTTTATGTATCTTACAATCCGTTTGAATATCCTCCACCCCTAATAATAAAGTGAGAGAAATAAGAAACCACACACTAGCGGTGTATGTGAGCTTTTACAGCAACCATATCGATATTCTAGTTATCCTTGCTAGTGGGTATGAGTCTGAGTATATTGAGGTTCGTGAAGGGGTAGGGATAATGTTTTATGGGTGGTGAGTTGTGGTTGATTTATAGGAGGAGGTTATGAAACGAATATATGTTTATGCGAATTTAAAGGACTTGCAAGGAATGTTACCATCTATGCGGGCTTTCCATCCATATATTCCGTCCAACATATGACACATGATAAAAGCGCTTCTCAAGACAATCTGAGATTATGTTCCGTTTTATTACGGTCGTCATGATCAACTATGCAGAGTGATCTTCATGACTTGAAGTTATACCAAAATCTTCGATATCTTCCATGTAAAAGCTCGGAAAGATGACCGAATAGAGATCTGAATATCCCCTTTGTAGTTGTTACCACATGACACCTGATAAAAGCGCTTATATCTGGGACTATGTTCCGCATCGTAGACTGGTGGGATTGAATGGTTTTAATATATTTCATCTTGGACTATCTAGTCTAATACTTGAAAATGGATATGAACGTGTCAAGATCTTTATCTATCATGTCATCGACTAACTGCTTGAACTCCATTCCGTTTCTCGGGTTCGCACTCGACAGACGACACCAACTTCCAAAAATCAGGGTCGAAACGCCCCGCTTTGGCCAAAGCGGGGCGTTTAGGGTTCAAACATTCCACCGTACAGAATATAACATCGCATCAAGTCTCATCACCCATTGTCGGGAAAAAAAACCCTAAACACCCCGCTTTTGCCAAAGCGGGGTGGTTCAACTGACATCGTACACCATCACATCACCGTTTGTCTGGAAAACAGGCCAAAACGCCCCGCTTTGGCCAAATCAGAGCGCTTCGAAAGGGTGTGGAAATAAGGTTTAGGTGTGTGAATAGCATGACCCAAAAAGAAACCGGATAGTATCCAATGCGAGAAGATACAAAAAAACTCTGGTGGGTTGAGAAGTTTGAAATTCGAATTGGATCCTTCAGATCTTGTTGGATTGTACCCAGTTTCAAAAAAAATCTGATTTCCCATCTAATCAAATTCAAATTATTTTTTAGATAGATTTTGAATTAGGATTTTTTGTACACCTCTCAAACAAAGGATACTTCTTAGTACAGGTGCATAAATCGGGTTTTTTTAATATCGGGTTCAAGGTATGAATTCGGTTTCAGATATGATAAGATATTGGAAAATCGGGTATTGAGAGAAACCATGTAGGGGTCTGGTACGAGTATTGAGGGAAAAAACCATACCCTATGTACCAGGGTAGGGTATGATCGAGTTCAGGTATTGACCGGGTATTGGAACTGGGTATGGGTTCAGGTGTTAATGCCCGATTTTAAATAATAAGTTTTTTTTATTATTTTACACAAAAATAAATTCGATTAAAAATTAAATTTGGTTTGTAATTTATAAAAGGCAAATTGGATTTAAATAATCCCAACTCACTGTTATTGGCCAATAATAATCCCAACTCATTTAATCACCAATAATAATCCGAACTATTCACTTTTGTTTGTAAAATACTCCCAGTTAAAAAAACACTAACTAGGTTAAAAAATTGCTGATGTGGCAGTCTACGTGGCATTTTTTGATGACGTGGCAGCTGATGTGGCAGTCTACGTGGCATTTTTGATGACGTAGCAGCTGATGTGGCAGTCTACGTGGCATTTTTGATGACATGGCAGCTGATGTGGCAGTATACGTGTCATTTTTCAATTACGTGGCAACTAATGTGGCAGGTGACGTGGCAAGCCACATCAGCAATTTTTAACCTAGTTAGTGTTTTTTTAACTGGGAGTATTTTACAAACAAAAGTGAATAGATCGGATTATTATTGGTGATTAAATGAGTTGGGATTATTATTGGCCAATAACAATGAGTTGAGATTATTTAAATCCAATTTGCCTTTATAAAAATAATTAAAACATATTACAACAACCCTAAATTCACTCAAGTATAAATTATTTGATTTATAATATGCATCTTTAAAAAACTTAAATACAAAAGTTGTAAAGTAAACATAAAAATATACTTTAAAAATTTAGGTATTCTATCAGGTATTAAGAAAAGTGGTATCGGGTATAGGGTATAACCGGGTTCAGAATAGGGTATGACCGGTTCCGGGTATTTTAAGGTATTAATCAGGTATGAATATTGATCTCAAAATGTATACCCTATCCATACCCTACGGATAGAGTCGGATTCGATTACGGGTACAAAATACCCGAGTAAAAAATAACCGGTTTCATGTTTTTTTTTTCTCAGATCCGGTTCCGTGTACAATTTTTTTCATACACGTTTTACTTTATGTTTCATACTGTTCTCATTAAGGGGCTGTTTGACAACATCTGAATGGTTAAGTGCCGAACCATTAAGCGCTGAACCAGTAAGAGGTTTGAACCACTAAAAGACTGTATAATGCTAAACGGTTTAGAATTTGCCTGACCAATTCAGATTAGAGTTCTTAACCATTCAGACTCTGTATAATACTTAACCATTCAGAGACAAATGTTTGAACCATTCAGACATCTGCTAGTGAAACAAACAGTCTAAACCATTAAGTGCTAAACCAGTAAAAAGTCTGAATGATTAAAAGCTAAAGAGGTAAACAAAGAGCCCAAAGTAGAAAGAAAGTACAACGAAAAAGCCCAAAAAATTACTCGAAGAAGATATTTCCAACAAACAGAGGCCCAACGGGCTGGCCCAAAAGGATAAACCTGCACTTCACCGGCACCATTCGAGGTTTTGGAACAACAACCTTCACATCGAACTTTGGTGGAGTTGTGTGCAAAAATGTCTGCCGTATGGAGAGCCAAACGGAGCTTAAGCACGACGGCCGGAGACTGTCCTAGATTGCTCAAATTTGCTCTCCATCCTCCAAAGCATGTATTTTGTTCTACTTTAATTTATCTTCTTTGTCTCGTTTATACACATGAGTACAAACAAACTCGTGTATTTAGTAAATTTAATTAATTTTTGGGATGTTGGAATTAGGTTGAGGTTGAATTTGCTGATGGAAGTCTGTACAAGTTGCAGGCTGAATATCTCAGGGTCTTCAGCCCTGCTGTGGATAGTAAGATCAGATCAATTGCTGGTCAAAAGGTAATCTTCTTTAACTTTCAAACCTACACTTTTTGGTCATCCAAACTGGATAAACAGCTATGCCTTTTGATCCAACTCAATCTAGGGGCGTCCATTGTGTCGGGTTACTATCTGAGCGTCAAACGGGTTGGTGAGTTGTAATAAATGGGTTAGTGGGTCGTCTTTTTAATTAAATGGGTTAAACATGTCAACCCATATGAAATGGGTTAGTGGGTTGTCTGTGTGAACACGTCAACCTAAACTTGGGCCGTTTATTGAAGGTTTTGATTATCCATTTCTTGAAGCTATAAAATGTGGTCATTACTTGAATAGTTTCTGATGGACCATTATATCAAACATGGATTTGCTATCACTATGTTCTGATACCAGCGTCAAACCTTTTTGAACCAGGTCATTTATGGGCGCCGGCATGTAGGGATCATGTCTGCAGAACCCATAGGAAACTACGGGGTAAGGTAGGTATTGACGATTAAATGATAGTCTAGTGACAGCCGCTACAAATATTAAGTTGAGTAGTTTTGTTTTTGGTGGTTAATTTAGGTTGCTTTTTGATGACTTGCATAAAACTGGGATATATACATGGGACTATTTCTATTATCTTGGAAGCAACAAATTCACCCTCATGAGAAGTTACATCGACACGTTGAGGAAGCATGGTCTTAGCCGTGACCCGCGTTCCAAAAAATAAGGTGATTTTCTATGCATATTGTTGAATCTCTTAAATGACATGTTCATACTTCATAGCGCATAGAGGTGATAGTTTCGACCCATGTACTTGTGAACAGGATGATTTTGTATCTCTAACAGGTTAAATAGTTTAACTAGAAATGAGTCTTCAGCTGCTTAAGTTGTTTTTTAAATGCAGACTGGAAATGAGCAATTCTGTTGTGACATTTTGTTTTGAATTTCTTGACTGCAATTTGTAGTTACAGTTATTTATGGAAATACTGAAAGGTACCTGATATATTCTTTGTTTATTTGCTATTTTATAATTTTGAAAGTTCACATTTTTTTATATAGAACCATTAAATAAGTTGGAACCAAAACATCACTTTAATCCTAGAAATCTTGAATCATAGTTTCATTGGTCATGATTTCTATTTATATAAACAGGGTTGGGGTTGTTGATGTACAAAGTGATTTTTGTGTGCACGCGTACGCAGTATCCACAATGTGACACATGTAATTTTTTAGGGGTGAGGGTGTATGTATCCCTTACATTACAAGTAGTTTTAGATGCACCAATATAATGGCTCATCGATTTTGCATTCGAGAACACCTTAATCAAGTTGGCGTGAATGAGGTATATGGTAATTGAATCAGAGCCGATGAGCTATCTTGGAGGCAAAAGTGTGAAATTGGGGTTTACCAATTATCAAAATGATCGTTCATATGACTTGAAGAGGGAGAGAATGAGAGTGTGGGTCTTATTTCCGATGAAAAGAAGGGGGTAAATAGATGACTTTGCCCTCATTTGGGTGGCGCATGCCTTCGTTAAACGGCACACCTGTTAGTCAAAAGGGCTTTGTGTTTCAATTTTTGTACTAAAGGCCTCTGTTGAAGGACGAGACTTTAAGTTGGTATAAACATAAAGAATGAAAAGTGTAGTTTATTTTAAAAACTATTTGAATGTAAATTTCTTTGGTGAAACTAGATTTAAATATAAAAAGGTAAATAATGTAAGTTATATTGTTCATGTGTGTAAATATAACAATGACATTATGAACTCATCAGGATATGTTACTAACAAAAGTCACCAAAGGTGACTGCCTGCAAGGCAAATTGTTATATTAGATAATGGATAGTAAGGGTAAAACAGGAAAGTTTGCATCTTTTGTGATTTTTTTTCTTTAAATTTAGTTCGATCATTTTTATATGCAAACTAGTAAAATGACCCGCGGGCGATGCGCCGCGGGCCCGTTGCAAACATCGAATGGATTAGTGTAGACGTTATGTAATGCGCCAACCATCGTGTTTCAACATATCCGATCTAACCAAATGTAACCTATAAGCATTGCGGTTGGATAAAAAAGTAAAGTAAATGGAATTTGTACTGTATAAAAGAAACGAAATCGAATTGGATTGATTCGTTTAGTGGGGTTTCATCTAACCACTACACTACCCTTACATTTGCATCAAAACTTGCGGCGTCAAAATCTGCAGTTATTCGTATGTCAAAACGGAGACCAGCTGAAAACGCACATAAAAATAAGCATCAAAACGTATTGCATTTGATCCGATTCATTTCTAATTTTCTTTATCTCGAAACATGAATTTATGTTGTTTGCATTGAAACGTGAATTTATACGGACATGTACATAAAAATAAGCACATGAGTAAATAGCATTTTTTTTAACTTACGTTAAAACATAGACCAACTGAAAACGTACATAAGCATGAAAACGTATTATATTTGACTGATTCGTTTTTAAAACTTTAGATCGAAACGTGAATTTACACCGCTTACGTCGAATTGTGAAAATGGCATTAGATAGTCTTTTTACATATTACCTTATTCATCAGTTACTTAAACTATAAGATATGTATCTTAAATAATTTTTTATATGTAATAAATATTTTACGTAATATTAAGAAAAAAATCCTATCAAATTATTTGTCTTAATCAAAGTTTGAATTGTCTATTCATACTACAAGTGATTAACCAACACATGCAGTCAAAGGGATTAATTTGAGTTTTTTTTAATGGAAAAAAACCACAATTAGACTTCACTCGGTTCAGAACAAAATTTACGAAACGTACATAAAATAAGCACAAAAACGTATGACATTTCGTTTCCCTAAAAAGTTTACGTTTGTTGCTCGCTCATAAGCAATTAACTTCATCTTGGTACAACAATAGTAACATCATTCGTTATGGTATGCGATAAAAGAAATCTCGATTTTACATACATTTTTTTCAAACATGATAGTCTTTTTTGGTTCACAAAATCAAGTGTTAAACATTTTAGTTATTTATTTAATTTTTATATAAGTCGACTACAAACGTCTTTTCGATATGTTTGAAATATAAGATGATATATTTTTTTATGAAAAATTATGAAATATAACACGGCATATCTGTTACCTAACAGATAACCAGAATTAAAATTTAACATAATATATCCTTTTAATTTATTTTTAATAGCCATCATTATATATTTATATAGTGCGACATAAGAAAACCATATCAACACAAATAGTCAAACACATTGATACTAAGAAGTTCAGAAAATATCTCAAAGCTTCATTTTAAAGTAAACCGGCTTTTAATTTCTAACTTAAAATAATCAGTCTTTTTTATAATCCAAAACCACTCCTTCTTGAAACCATGTGCCAAGATAGACTGATAGAGAGACTAATGTGTGTGAGAGAGAAACCCCTCTAAACCTCCCCTAAACCTCCTCCTCCTCTTTCCCGTAACCGATTCGTGTTGAAGATAGAGGCCGCATCCGGCGACCAAGGAGAGCCGTTGTGGCTTCACTGGAAAATGCATTGTTAGTTGAGCCATGTTTTTTTATTTCTTTTAAACCTCTAACCCAGATGTTAGAGAGAGAAAGAGGGACGTGAGAGAAAGTGACCGACTGGAGGGTTTCTCCAGCGAGAGTAATGGCGCGTGATGTTGGTGGCTACGAACCAAGGTAGGAAGGTGTTGTCCAGTTCCGGCATCGCTACATCTCTCACCCATTTAAGTAGCCGAAGATACCACCATCGGCACCGCCACCATCGGGTGAGGCTCAGGGGACTGGGTCGGTTTTCGGTGATTCGATCTAGGTTCCGGCAAGGTGTTAACAATCGATCCCTATCTGCATGTCTCAGGTCCAGTTAGATCGGAATGGGTTTTCGGTGTGGTTTCAGAAATCTGAAGTTGGCTCGACCCACATAAGCCAAAACGGTTTCCGGCGAGTTGATTAAGCGGCGATGGCGACAGGTTTCACGATGAAGCCACCGTTGAGCTGATCAATCGACTGGAAACGAAGGAGATTAGAAGTGGTGTAAGAAGTAAAAGTTACTTCTGGCCACCGGAAATCGTAACTGTTTCGCCTGTTTTGAGGTTTAACCTTGAGGTGTTGTCTTGGTTGCATGATCGGAGGTTTAACCGTACTCCTCCGAAGACAGAGAAAACAACCCCTCTTTTGATAAGAATGCAACGGATATCAAACAGAAATAATATTAAGCAGGGGTAATTTCGTAATTATGTCGGTGCACTGTTGCACCGACTTTCTACTTTAAGATATAGTATAATATGTACTTCATTATTTATTTAAGAAACTTATAAAATATCATCGAGAATTTTATCTTATTTTCTTTTAATTTGAGTATGGCATTTTTATACTTTTTAAAGTATGATGTAATGGAATAGATGGGGGAATGGAATGGACGATGTAATCGAATGGAAAAAGGAATGAAATGGATCATTACATTCCATAGTCTTGTTTGGTTACCATGCAGGAAAGGAATAAATCATTACCTTGTGTTGTTTGGCAGGTAAGAAAAAAAGGAATGAATTAAATCGCCTTGTGTTGTTTGGTAGGTAAAAAAAAGGAATGAATTAAATCGACGATGGGTGATGGCGGTGATCGGTGGCGGCTAGTGGCGGTGGCCGCGATGGGTGGCGGTGGGTAGTGGTGGGTGACGGTTGTTAGCGGTGGCGACATCGATGGTCGGGGTTGGCGGTCGTCTGCGGTAGCGGGTGGCATTGATGGGGGTCAATGGTGGTGATGGCGACGACGATGGTGGGTGGTGGTGGTCGATGGTAGCTGGTGGTGGCGGCGGGGGATGGTGGTGGTGGTCGGCGGAGGGTGGCGGTAGTGGTCGGGGTGTGGGTGGCAGCGATGGTGGTCGATGGTGGCGGCGGCGACGGTGGGTGGTGGTCGACGGTAGCGGGTGGTGGCAGCGGAGGATGGTGGTGGTGGTCGGCGGAGGGTGGCGGTAGTGGTCAGGGTGGCGGTGGTCTGCGATGGCGGGTGGCAGCGATGGTAGTCGATAGCGGCGGTGGCGGCGACGGCGGCGGAGGACAGCGGTGGTGGTCGACGGAGGTTGGTGGCGGGTGGTGATGACGGCAGGTGGTGGTGGTGGTGGCGGGTGGTGATGACGGCAGGTGGTGGTGGTGGTGGCGGTGGTGGATGGTGGTGATGATGGGCGGTGTTTGTGACGTAGGGTGAGATAGGGAATGAAATGGAAAAAAAACAGGGAAAGTGGATGGAATGAATTTGAGGGAATAGAATGACTTATGTAATGGGTGATTCCATTACCTTGACCAACCAAACATACTTTTTTTTATTCTCTCGCAATAGCTCATTCCATTCCATCTCCCATTACTGCATACCAAACACTACCTATGTACGCACCATTTACACCGCATGAATGTACGCAACAGCAAGATTACCGCTAGAGTGTGTGAAATCGACCGTGCAAAGAAAAAAAACGTACCGAAACTTAAGTAATCTGTGGTTGGGGATAGTGACTCTACAGCCGGATTGCCTCTTGGTTAGGGAAAGCATCGTCTAGACTCACGAAAGAATGGAAAAAAAAAAGAAAGAATGGAAAAAAAAATGAAAGAGAAAACAAAATTGATTGTAAACTCTCTTGGTTTTGATATAAGATGGTTAGGAATTGGTCCAGTGATTGTTCCTTTAGTCCTATAAGCTTGAGGTGAGAGTAGGTGGACCGTAAATTCTAGTGTGAGACCCTAGGTGGATTGACCGCACTTGAATTAAATTTACATGATAAGGGCTTAGGATTGGATTCGGGTTTAAAGGGATAAGTATATTCGCAATCACGGCTAACGCAAGCTTTGGTTTTAATAAGATATAAATAATTTTTGACCCAAGTGATTATTTGTCTCTGATTCCGTTGCACAATTCTTTTTCGAGGACGAAAAAAGAGCAAGTGTGGGGATATTTGATGTATTGCAAAATACATCCTTTATTCGTGTATATTTTGTATATTTTATCGTTATCTATAGTCTAGTTTTATTTAGAATTACGTGCTATTGATCAAGTTCGTTTTTCCAGGTTTTGATACGTTAAGTGGTTGAAAATTGAGTGGAAATGAGCTATATTGTTGAAGCATTACATCTTGGAACAAGTCACAAAGAGTTAGAATAATTCTTGAAAGCTTTTGAGAGTGAAAGTTTATTTCAAGATGCAAGTTGCTGTGAAAAAACACCCGTGGTGTAGCACCACGGGTAGGAGGTCAGTTGCTCACGCTACACCACCAACAATCAACAAAAAAAATGGAGGTGCTGGTGTAGCACCAGCACAGAAGGGGTGACCCGTGGTGCTACACCACGGGTAGGCTGGCGAGAATTTGTTGATTTGTGGCTAGGGTTTGTTATATGATGAAAATTAATGATCATTAAAGGAGAACTTACGAATCTAAGAACCCTAGGCGACTTTTGGAGCAGATTTTCAAGGTTTTCGAAGTGCTTTAGCTTACGGGAATCATACGGTTGAAGCTTGGAGCGTGGAAGTGAAGATTGTTCGGGTTTTATCTCCCGGTTTTCTTTAATTTCGTGTTTTTAATATTTTCCGATGAATTCTTGTTTTGAACTTGATTTGTTTATTATGAACAACATGTTTCTTGGCTAAACCCTAGATACTACCTAGACTAGATGATGGTTTGATTAAAGTTTGGATCTTTTAACGGTTTTTATTGTTTGGTTATGGATTGATCTTTGAAAGTAAAGTATTTTAGAGTTTTCTGAATTGGTGCATATGCGTATTTACTTTTGATTGTTGATTATTTACTGTTTCACATAGATTTTGGTGAATGTCTTTCATATAATAAATTTGTGTTGATTATTCGATTCTTTGCGGGTTCAGGTGATCTTTGGGTAAATTGGCCAATAGCCTTAGAAACAGTAATTAAAATACAATTAGAATTAAATATCTGCTTAACTTGTCGCTGAGAGGCTCGAGTTAGTTATTAGGTCTCAGTGCAATATATAACTAAGATAGATTTTGAGAGAAGTCGGTTTTAGTTCCCTAATTGCAATTGTGTCTAGTAAACCAAGCCAGAACCTAGAATTGCCTTAGATTGTCGCGCTGAGAGGTAGATAGTCGTATTAGGGCTCTTTTAGAGTCGTTAGAGGACTGAGAGGAAGTCTAACAGTCGGTATTCACAACAGCCTTGTAGGATTTCCTAGGTTTCTTCCTGAGAAGGGTCGGGAAGTCTTAGCATTGAAATACCTTAAGGTTTAGTATTTTACGATCCCGGCTCCATACAACAATAATACCGTTAGAAGTCCATTCCTAGTTAAACTGGATTCAAGTCTAGGTAGTCGTTAATCTCATCTGAATCAAACCTTAGTCTTCGTTCGTGTCTTAGTTTAATTCCATTTTAATTTCAATTTTAGGATTTTAGTAAAACCCCCCTTTAAAACACAATAATTATTAAGTTTTCAGTGTCTAGTCTAAACAGAGTCGTTAACGTAATTCATTAGAGTCCTTGTGGGTTCGACAACCGGACTTACTTTTCTGTGCTAGAGTCGACCGGTTCACTTGCCGGTGAGTAGTTTAGTCAAGTTAGAGAGTCTAGATTTTTATTACTTGAGTCTTAATTTAGGGTAATTTTAGTTTATTTAATTGAACTACTTATTCCACATCAAGTTTTTGGCGCCGTTGCCGGGGACTCTTGGCAATTGCGTTAACTACTTTGTTTGGATTTCAACTGATATCGTTACGTGCTTTTTGTGTGTTTGTGAGTCGTAGGAGTCCAAGTAATTTTAGTGACTTTTTCGTATTTCTCGAGTCTTTTGTTGGAGTCGTCTTACTTGTTTGTTCTTGGTTTTGCAGTTCATGCCCCACACGCGTTCACAGGGACCAGTGAAGCCATCGATCGACAAGTCTTCTTTCTCCACACTCAGTATTCAGGTAAAAAAATCCTCAACTTCATCTTCAGCCCCTTCTGACTCTACACTTCAATCTAAACCACCGAACTACAACTTCACCCCGAAGTCATCACCCCACAACTCCCCACCACCCTCCCGTCACCCTAGTCCACCACTAGTTCACCAAATGGCCGATAACCAAACTGTCCACCAGCGTTCCACCTCAGGTTTCACCGCAAATTCACCCATCACCATCCCTGAAATCACCAATGACAAGTCCTGGCAAATTCCTTCATACATCATGACCGCCATTAACAACTCTTGTCAGTTCCACGGTCGTGATGATGAGGATGCGCCTGCACATATCAACCGTCTCACCCGTCTGTGTAGCACCTTCGGCATCGAAGGTGTTAATCTTGATGCCCGCTTTCTCCAAGTCTTCCCATTTTCACTTGCTGGCCGCACAGCTACATGGCTCGATTCGCAGCCAGCAGGTACTTACACTACTTGGGCTGGACTTAGGGATGCCTTCCTTGCTAAGTATTTCCCACCTGCGAAGGCCTCTCGCCTTCGAGATCAGATCCATTCCTTCAGAATGGAGCCTGACGAACCATATCACTTAGCTTGGGAGAGGTTTCAAACTTTACTCTCACGTTGTTCCCAACATGGGCTGTCGGATTGGGCTTTAGTAGAAAAATTTTACAATGGTCTTACCCCTGAGTGCAAGGCCCGATTCGACACATCTGCAGGAGGCCACCTAATGGGAAAGAAAACTGTGGCTGACTGCAATGACCTCTTTGAGAGCTTCGCTCATGCTGATATAGATCATAGTGCTACCAGCAGGAATTCCAATCCTGTGATTACTTCCTCATCTTCTCGAGGAGTAAACCAAGTCGTTTCAGACTCAAAGG
>JARYGA010055686.1:0-46786 GCA_030545235.1 Helianthus tuberosus
TAACGGTATTTTACCCGTCTTTTAGTATTAATGGGGTTTGATTACCAAACCCGTTTTCGGGGTGTTACACAAAATTGATAGCTTTAAGAATTATAAAACAAATAAAGGCAAATAAGAATAACATATATATAAAACACAAGGAATAACTAATGCAAGTAATACTTTCAACCGTTAGTCATTAGGAACAACTACATGTTCTTAATACATAGTCTGCAGTGTTTCAGTAACATATGCAACCAAAAACTTATATGTACATACACCCTTCGTACCACAGGGTCAAAACTACACTATCAACTATTACAAAAGACTTTTAAGCAAACCAACAACCACAAACAAAAAACATTGTTTCCATACATCATAACATTATCCGCAGAAGCTGTACAACCATACAGTCAAACAAGAAAATACATTTACCCATGACGAACTTAAGGGTAAATTCTTCACGAGGAACCATCTTTTTATCCTTCACAAACTGTTTCATGTCTTTTATGTAAGACCGACCATCAGTAGACTCGATACCAACTCGAACATCCCAAACATTACCAGCAGCATCTACAATCTTTAAACTCCTCTTCCTACCCAAGCCAAGTTTTTTAGCGAGAGCTTATTTAATGCGCTGTAACAAACAACAAATTATGTTAAGAAAGATAGTATTATAATATGGTTAATACATCCTAAGGTCCTGTTAGTAGTTTTTGGTTACAGAAACTTACAAAATGATTGTCCATATGGAAAACCACTGGAATAGTTTCGTCGTTCGTGGTTACAGGGAGCATATCAGCTTCATTGCCCTTAGTTACGTCATCCACGTCTTCACCAGAGGAAATACTGATAACCTCTTCTACAACTTCTTCCTTAATAGCAGCATATAATTCCGGCAGCAAAACTAAATCACCATTCTTGGAACAATTGAAAACGGACATATCAAAAGTATGAAGATCAATCATTTCAAACACAAGCAGATGCTCATCAGTTATTGACAACTTCTTCTTAATCCGATCCCATCCAGTTGTTATGTAAAACTGATTGTCAATCACATCCATTCGAACAAACACTTTATGCTTCCCAGGACCTCTAATAACAACCGGATAGTTTGGAATGGTATTGTCCATCTTGTGATGTACAAATAAACGATTGATATGCTAAAACGAGGAAAAAATAAATATTAGTAATTTCATATACTAACAACCAATAAATAACAAACCATAATAAATATAATGAATCCAGATTGTGAACAACATACCATAGCATCAGGTTTATCAAAATCACCATTGGGTTTGTAGTAAAAATAATCAGATGGAGCAAACGCTATATTGTCATAGAAATAAAATATCCGGAAACTTTGTAATGCTTCTTCATACTGAAATATGAGCCACGATCCAGATTGTAGTTTCAAAGTTTCAACTACGGAATACCACCCATTGTAGAAATAACAGAAGTTTCCTAAATCATATACCTTGACTTCAAACACCTGGCCATTAGTTGTCCGCACTTTGACAAAGCCCATTGGATAGTTAAACTCTTTAATCCATTCTTTATATTTTTTTTGGCAGAACCTATGTATAAATAAATTAAAATCAGAAACTGTCTAATATGATATTACAAAGAAAACTAAATTCGCCATAACCGAGATTAAAATACTAACCAAACATTTCATTTGGTTGTCGTCCATGTAACAAGCAAACCCATACATCCTTCTAACTTTGAACTATCAGAAAAAATACTATGAATATCATTAATAAATAAAAGAATAAATAGGCATAAGGTTATTCTATATATTGCAATTAAAAAGAGTGTAACTAATAGACTAAAACATTAGATAATGTTATTATGATGTTTTCTACAAAATGATAAGAATACAAACAAAGACTTGAAAACACAAATGTATGATCTCTACTATGATAGAGCTGATAAGGTTTGAATTTGAATGAAATTGAGATTGATTAAAAATGCTCAAGTTGTATTAACGCTCAGGGAGCTCATTGATTGAATAATCAACCCAAACACGTGTTGCTAATCAACCCAATCAACTGTTGCTAACCCACATTCAACCTACTGTTGACTCCAATCTACTGTTGCTAACGCACACTCAATCTACTGTTGACTCCAATCTACTGTTGACTAATCCCCTGTTGCTAACCAATTATCCAATCTACTGTTCCAACCTACAACTCAATCCACTGCTGACTGACCACTGACTATTGATCCGTATCAAGTGCAAATCACAACGAATACTTTCACATCCGAATTTATAATAATTCGTTAAGCCAATTGGAGTAACATTTAATATTATCAACAAGAATGTGAAAGACCAAAATTGATCAATAATTCTTGTAACATAAGTAATCAAGATATAAACATATATAACTAAGCAAACACCGAAAATATTATAACTCAATCTATCGAAGACTAAATTTATATATCTAATCTTTTTCAATGTCAAGAACACCAACTGAAACTATACTAAACATCGTAATCTTACAAAATCTTTATATAAAATCTGATAAACAGTCATTTTTAACATTGCCCTAAATGAGGTGAAATAAAATAATTAGACAAATACTAAAAGTATAAACCTCAATCGATCATCAATACAAAATTATATATGAAAATCAGAAGTATAACACATAGAACAAACACCCAAGAACGGAACATAGAGGAATGACTGATCAAACATCAAACATACAATCGTGGTATAATAAATTACCAGAAGAAAAGATTTTAGAAGAAGAAACTGTTGGAAAGCCCTATAGATTACCTTTGGATGATGTCGCAAAGATCTTGAAGAATTCCTGTCTTTTCGTTCTCGCAATTTCAATTTCGAAGATGTAAATGTCCGATTAGGTGTTAGGGCAATCTTCTGTATTTCAGAGAAGTGTTCTAATGGGCTTGAACCCACGCGACCCATTTTGAAAGTTATTTGGATCAAATGTATGGGCTTTTATTGAATTGTTCAATAATATTTGGTTATTTAAATCCCAAATTGAATAGTCCATTTAACTAGGTCATGATGAATCGTACAATAACAATGGACCTTTACTTAATTGTACACTAACAATGTGTCAAAAAAATTAAGGTCATATATAATAAGTTATTAGACAACATAAAATTAGTTCATGCTTTCATTTTAGACAACATATTATCAACTACTTAGCTTATTTCTATATCAAACATGTACACTAACACATACTGTCATTAACATTGTTTTATAAAGATATGTAACTAAACGCAAAGAATTTAAATGATATATTATAATCTGTTTTTTAGTATTTGTTTTGGATCGTTATTAAACATACCCGTGTGTTCACACGGGTCTTACAACTAGTATATATAAAGGAAAAAGGATAAATTAAAAAAAAAAGTTGGATGAAAATGGCAAAACCCTAGACTTAACAGACTTATTTGGATGGAGTTAGTGAAATGGATCAAAACGGCAAAAAAAAGAGAAAAGTCAGGGACCTATAGGAGAAAAAAAATTATTTGAAGTAAAATGACAATTTGGGCCAAAACTCAGGGACTAAAATGGCAATTTACTCTAAATTAATATTTTATTAGCTTAAATATTGTTTTATTTATTGTTTTTTGGTTTAATGTATACTATTATGTGTAAAAAATACAACAAATTAAAATCAAAATATTATATTCCAAAATTAAACGAGCGACAAGCTGGCTCGAGCTTTGATGAGCCGAGTCCAAACCTAATATTTCAGCTTGTTAAAATAAACGACTCGGCTCGTTTAAAGCATAACCCAAGTAGCCAACATTCCAACTCTAGCGTTGAATATGCAATTTGGCAAAACCTTAAGGGCTCAAAAGCCAAATCAACCCCAAGTTCAGCCAACCGCTCAATTTCCATTTCCTCATCGAAAACCTTCCACACCCATCATCATTCATCAATGGCGTCTGCTTCGTCTCTTCACATTTCAGCAACGCTACCACTCTCTTCACCTTCCAATGCCCAACAACTTTTCCCCCTCACTCACATCTCGTCGGTTGGATTTTCCGATAAAAACACGGTGCTCCTTCTGAATTTTTGTTTGCATTATTCTATTACCTCCATTGTACATGATAATATCGCAAATCAGTTACATTTAGGGCTTTGTTTGCATTGATACTGATATGGATTGTGCAGTACAATGTTTGAATCATCCGTATATAAGTTAGAATACTTGACTGAAACAACAAATTGATATCTTCGACTTCATCGCAAAACCCTTAGGTTTGTATATATTGTATGACATTATGAATCTGTATATTTGTTGGACTTAATCGTTTTGTTCACATAATCGAATGGGTCAGGGATATAAGTGTATTTTAAGTTGGGTTTATGTTTTTATTCATGGAGTCATATTTTTAGAGTTTTCGGTCAAAATCGAGTCTTTATTAGTTTTTTATATAATTGGGCCAGGTTTCTTGTTTTTCAAGATGTTTGGTTAGTATAAATAGATGGTTAGACTATATGGTGTGGAGGGAGGGCTTGAAGATGGGGCGTTAAGCGTCACGTGGCAGCCACGTAAGCAAGGGGGCGTGGTAAAAAAAGCACAGGGTGGTGTTGGGCGTGGAAAGGGCCCCACCCCCCACCTAGTTTTAAAAAAAAAAACTAACTAATCACAAACTCCTACCACAAACCACCAATCAACTTGCGCCACATCACCAACCAAATTGCCCCCCACGCCGGTGAAGAATCCCCCGCCCCACACACAACGCCGTGGAAAACTCCAAACATGGGGTGGTTTGATGGGCGTGGACTGGCCTCCACGCCAGATTTCCACTCCCACACCGTGTGGTCTTAGGCTTCTTGTGCTTTTGTTTATAATATAAATAGTCGAGTGAGCTCCTTCACTATCGTGTTTTGGTGTTTCTATTGGGCTTTTAATACTTGCTAGATATCAGTGATTACTAACTTGCCAATGGATAGGGAGATAGGTATTGGATTAACCACTAGATAGGATTAATCAGTGTGTTAATATATATATTTTTCTTAGAACGGCTTATAATCCTAATTTACTCCTAATAACCCCTATACCAGCACCTTGCAAAATTTGAACTATATACACGACTATAATTAATGCAGTGTTTTGGAAGCACAAAGGATGGTATCTTATTTACCTTTTGCTTGTGTCTTGTCTGAAGCCAACTCCAAGCCATAATGTTTACCCTTCAAAAGTGTTTAAAATGTGATTGGTTGCTATTCTGGCTTGATTAATGTTAAAATGTGTTTAAGAGGTTGATTGGCGTGGGTATATGACGTAGAGCGGATGCAAAAATAAAAGAGAACTATATCATGAGAAAATTGATATAGTGTTATTGACTTCCTAAATAAACGAGTAGATTACTGGAATAAAAGATTCTGACGTTTTTACATGGAAAGTGAAAAAAAAAATCAAACTCGTAAAATTGGGGAAATACTGTTGAGTTTGAAATTGGGGCTCTAGCTGATGGAATTCTGGTCTGATAGTTGCAACATGATCTGGCCGGTTGAGGCGTTTTGTCACGTTTCTGTCGATTACTTGTGGGCTCCTTAGTTCCGAATGTAGCCGAGGTTATGCCCTTTCTAAGTTGGGCCATTTTCTCGCCTATGAAGCTTTTTGAGAGAAATTGGGGGTGACTTGTATTTCAAACTTGTAAAATTAGGGAAATATCGTTGACCCTACCGATAACCTATAGCTGTAGGTGGAATTTCCAGTTTAGTTTTGTTGTGTGCTCAGTTAGAGTGTTAGACTAGGAGACATAGTTGTTAATGGCGAATAGCGATAAGGTACCTACCTATATGCTACATAGCGAATAGCGATAAATTGCGGGCGCTATTTTATAAATAGCGATGCACTAGAAAAAATATTAAATTTTTTTTTTATGTATATTATATCAAAATACCCTGGTATATATGGTATTTTACATGTATATTTAACAAAAACCTAAAATCCAGCTACTTTATAGCTATATTTAGTTGCTATTTATATTAAAAAAACCAAAGAATAAATAAATTGTCGCTATTATTGCTATCTATCGCTACAACCCTAATAGCGCGCCTAGACCTATACGCTACGTAGCGCACTATAGCGATCAATACGCTCGCTATTGACAACTATGCTAGGAAATGGAAACAACCTTCTGTATTGTCTATAAGCCGCATCCTAATAGATTTATTGGAAGTTTAGCATGAAATATTTGGCAGTAAACTCCATGTATGTGAATGTAGATAATATGAATAGCTGAGTGCATAACTAAAGCTTAATCATTCTCTTCAACCTTACAGAATTTTTTTATTATAACTTAATTTTTTTTATCCTTTCTTAAATAGTGGCGGGGCATCCGAAGTAATCAGAGCTCTGTTGGTAGAATTATATCTGAATCAAAAGAGCCACCAAATGTTTCTGATTCGCTACAAATAGGATCACCAATTATCATAGTTGAAGCTCCTAAAATGTTGAAGACAGCGGCTTCTGTTCCTTGCCTTAGGGTTAATTCTGGTTTAGTCAAAGCCGGTGATGTTGGCAGGTAAACTTTCTCTCTTTCTTGTACACACACATGCAGACACTTGTTTTCGGTAGCAAAACCTTTTCATATATGTTGTAGATACCTGGTTTTATTTCATATTTTTAGTTTTTTGTTACTCAGTATGTCATTCTTAAGCAGCTAAGCTAAATTAAGATTAAGTGCATTTTGATGTATATTACTGAAAGATGTGTTCTACATATCACATTAGCATAATACTTGCATTAACCCCCTAGAGTATTTTGTACTATTATTGTATATATTTGTGTCAAATTTCTAGCTTCCAAGGATTTTGTAAAAGAGATGATGGCGTCAGGCTTCATAAACCATATGCCTCTTTTAACTCTGAAACTGGTAATAAATAAACCGAAATGTTATTCTATAGTTTTTGACCTTTTCATTAGGCACCAAAAGAGCGGTGAAGTCCCCTTTTTTCATAAGAAACTGCAAAAGAAACAAATAATTTTCGAGTTTGCAAACTTTTATCCATCTTGAATTACATTTTATCATTCAAGTTTATTTTCTTTAGTTGAGGGTTCAGTTTTGTATTGAAATAAAGTTTCACCTTTTTACCAACAAAAAATATGTTAGCCTATGTACGCTTGGACAGTAAAGAGACTAAAAAATTAGTTTTTTGTTCAATAAAAACTTCAAGTAACATGTGCAATTTGTAACTTTAGAGACAAATACATAAATTTATATGCATTTGATATTTCATAGAACAAGTTAATTATACAGCAAATATATATAAGTTTCTGATTGAACTAGTATCGGTCAATTTAATAGCAAAAAAAATGACTTTTTTCTCTGAAAAGGTAGTATATAAACTTAGCAAACCCTTTTGATATTGTTTAAGTAAAATGATTAACCTATACATATGCATATGAAAAAACTATTTTTAGTCATATAAATAGAAGTATATGTTTTTAGACAATGACACATATCTGTATGTATATATTATATACCACTCTACATTTCCATTTTGAAACAACACACTAAGTATAACTTTAGATGGAAAATCATGGACATATCATTAAAGTTGTTTGCATTTTTTATTTGATTAAATATATATATGCTGGGAGAAATATCTTTGTAATCAGAGGTTAATGATGTTACCTTGTTTAAACCTTTTATACAATAATATTGAAATTCAACAATCTTTTTTCATTTAAATTAGATTAAACCTCGATGATAAACTTACGACATGTGCAGGATTATGTCAAGGAAGCCCAAGGATGTATGGGCCGTTCGACTGACAATTGGTACTTATCTCATAGATGGAAAGTACTTCAAACCGTTGCAGTTAGAAGCTGATAACTAATCATTTCTTCTGTAAGTATCTCATAATGTATACATTAATCATACACCACGCCATGGTGCTAGACTGACAATCTATATAAAATTATTAAGTCCAATAGCACTAGACTAGTTTAAAAAGTATGTAATGCCTAACTCCATAAAAGCAAGCACATGGAGATGGACCCATCCTAGATTATCTTGTTCCTTTTAATCTTATAAGAGAAACAAAATGCTTTCTTAGATTCTACGTCTTTTTCTATTTACATACTGGGGACCCTTGGTATTTACCCAAAATCCTAGTCAGGCTCTATCTAGTATCATATACTTTGTGCATATTGCATATGCCTTGGGGGCTGTTTGGTAACCTCTGTGTCAAGAGACCTGACTGGTTAAGAGGCTCTGAACCAGTAAGTGTTGAGCCAGTAAGAGTACGCCGATGTGGTGGTGGTTGGTGGTGGGTCGAGGATGTGGTGCGTGAGTGGCCAGATGAGGGTTACGAACACATGTTAAGGGACAAAGGGATAAAATTTTCATAGAGCATCATTTTGACACTTAATGGGTAAGAGGCTTGCTGTCTGATTCAAAGGTGTCTTAATATTGACTGATTCAGGGTAACCTCTTAATGGAACCATTAGGAGGCAAACAAACAACCCCTAAGCCTAGCAAAATAGTCGTGTCGGGGTTAGCTAACGGGTTCGGGTCAACCTAGGTCGTTATAAAAAGTATCAACTCGACTCGTTTTAAGTTGATTAGTTTAATAGGGTTGATCCATTTTGACCCATTGTAAAATTGACCGACCCAAATAAACCCATTTATTTAAAAACGGGTCATGATTGCCAAGTGTAGATATGCCAAAGGACATAGGTTCGATTTTACCATGATGATACAGAATTTGAGCCCGTTTCTTATTGTATGCTATACGAAATAAAAAATGGACGATCATGCTCAACTGTCGCTCAACAAAAATAGATAAATAAAATCTAGCTAAACTGAACTCAATCATTAACCATCATATGGCATCTAGCTTAAAACTTTCTTGTAATCAAATTAAGAGCCCCACAGATATAATGATCCATATGATATGAGTAAAAAGTCGTACAAGGGACCATCCGCTATGTAATCTGACAGTCATGTATGCTTTCTATCTTTATAATGGAGGTGGCCCGCCTTCTTTCAAAGGTTGTACCGGCTTCATTCCATATTAATCAATCAGACTCCTTTAAAAAGATTAACCTATAGAAAACAGGTCCCGATTGTTAGATCCACCCTTAGACGCATGACACAAATAAAGTGCGTTATGTAGGAATAAAAGCACGACCGTGACATTTGTTTGTAATTCTGTAAAACCAACATGTAATTTGTATAGTAGTATATGGTTCTGGTTTTTTTGTTAATGGGTCATTTCCAAATAGTTGACCCCTCTACCTGCTGGACCTAATGCCCTGCTAGTGGCTGAACATGGATGCCAGTCTGTTAAATGTTTTGATTGTAAAGTGAAAGGTGGAGTTTTTGTTTAGTTAATATTGGAAATATTTTCTCCTTATTTTTGGCCATATAGTTAACAGTTTAGGTTGTATGTCTACTCATTTATGCAAACCATTTAAGGAAGTGTTATTATAATGCATAAATAAACAGTTGACCGTCAATCCTCGGTCAATAGCTAGTCGATTATGGGTAACCATAATGGTTTAATTACATTTGATAATCGGTTTTTGAATCATCTATACCTTCCATTTGAGGCAATCATATTTCATGATCTATTTTGGTTTTTAGAAGAAGAAGAAAAAAAATATTTTTTTTATGATATTTGAATAAAGAAGGAGATGGGGTTGAATTTGGCTATGGGCAAAAAGAAAAGCAAAACACAAAGAAGGAGATGGGGTTGAATAAAGAAGGAGATGGGGTTGATAACACACTCCCAAGTTAAATGTTCACAAAACCTTTCATCATTCTTACTCAATTATTGTTTATTTCAATTATAATACTTTTGCCTTTTTATTTAAAATATATTTTCCAAACAAATTCTAGTATCAATCATTAAATTATATATGAACTAGGTTAGAAACTCGTGTATTACACGAGTTGAATAAATGTAATTTTATATACTAAATAAAAAGACAATATATTTTAAAAACTTCATTTATTACACGTGTTAAGTAGATATAATTAGAGTTGATAAGAGGGTGGTGTCGTGGTGGTTAGAGGGTGATGTTGTGGTGGCGATGGTGGTCTTGGTGGAGTGTGGTGGTCGAAGGGTGAGGCTGCAAAGGTGGGTGAAATAGGTTGAAGATGGAGATGGCAGGTCCCACAAAGAAAGATTGAAGGTGTTTGATTGGGTGAGGGCTTGGGTGGGGCCCATTGAATTTATAAATGTTTTTTTTTTTGTTATTATTATTTTGTTTTGTCAATAGGGCATTTTAGTAATTTCACATCCACTTAACATCAAAAACTAACCTTCATACGCGTCAGGGACTATTCGGGAACGAAATTGCAAAAGTTAGAGACTATAGCTATAATTTTAGAAAGTTATGGACTAAAGGTGAAAAATGAGCAAACCACAAAGACTATCCGAGCATTTTTCTCTTTATATTAATTTAATTAATATTTAATAATTTAAATTAAATAATAATTATCTACAATTATATGGTCTAAAATAATGACAAGTGTCCTTAGATAAGACTTTAGGGTTTGAAGTTAGCTTTATGTCAATAATTTAGAGTTGATAAGATTTATATTAATTTAATTAATATTTAATAATTTAAATTAAATAATAATTATATGCACGGGTTGAATAAATATAATTTTATATATTAAATAATAAAAAATATTACCAATGGGGTAGTGGTCCATTGGCAAATGCAAAGTCTTTAAAAACCTTGGGAAGGGGAAGTCTTAGGTTCAAGTCTCACAAACAGCCGGGAATAAAATAATTTTTCATTCAAAAATAATAATAAATATTATATCTTTAAGAACCATGTGTATTGTATGGGTTGAACAAATGTAATTTATATACCAAATAATAAAAAAAATTAAAAAACTTTGTGTACCACACGAGTTGAATAAATGTAAATTTGGATTGATTGTATATTACATAAATATAAATTTGGATAAAGTCTTATATATAATAAATGTAATTTTGGATTAATAGTATATTAAATAAATATAATTTTGGATAAAGCCTTATGTATAAAAAATTAAAGTAATCGATATATTTGATAAATAATAAAACAATAATAATAGTAAAAAAAATCTCATATGTGTATGTTATGATCTAAGTAATCCGATGTTATCCAATATATTTTTTTTATTCAATTAAAATTTTTTCTATTTAATATTATCTATAATTATTAGAATTAGAAGATAAATATAAAAGAAAGACGAAAAACCCTAAAAATAGGTGTCTCTAATGAATGACACGTGTACCAAAACAGGTTTCTTTTATTATATAGTATAGATACGTGGGACGTTTGTTTTTTTAGAAAATGTTCACATGTCTCAGTAGGCTAAATTCAGTCTGTTATGGTTGTTTGGGTTTTAACAAGAAACAACATATTGAGTTGACGGTTGATTTATGAACCTAACCCTGTATATATACATAGGGTTATGTTTATTTGTGAACAACCCCTTTGGTAGTGAATTGTGAACTAATCCTAGTCCTTGATTATCAATACATAAGTGTAAATCAATGGTCAGGATTTGATGATGAAAATACACTAGTGTATTTTACGATTTGATGATGTAAATCAATGGTCAGGATTTGTTCATTCAGTTCACAAATAGTGTATTTGCGAGCTGAGTAAACAAATCATGGTCATTGATTTACACATGTGTATGGCAAGTATTAGTTTGCTCAGTTCGCAAATACACTAGTGTTCACTCTTAAACTTAATCTTATATATATATATAGGGTAAGATTCATGCGAGAACCACCTTTATTGCGAGAACCGTGAGAACCAATGTGAACACAACCTAAAATAGCTAAAAACACCTAACAAAAACCTAACCCCCACCCCCCCCCCCCAAAAAAAAAAAAACCTAAACCCCCCAACCCCCCCCCCCCCCCAAGCTAAATGCTAAAAACTAAAACCCCCAAAAAACCTAACCCCCCCCCCCCTAAAAAAAAACCTAAACCCCCCTCCCCCACCCCCACCCCCCCCCCCAAAAAAAAAAACCTAAACCCCCTCCCCCCCACCCCCCAAAGCTAAAATGCTAAAAACTAAACCCCCAAAAAACCTAAAAAATTAAAAAAAACACAATTTTTTTTTAATATTTTTTAAGTTAAAATCGCTACTTTTAGTAGCAAAAAAAACATTTTAAAAAAAAAATTTGCTACTAAAAGTAGCTATTTTTTTATAAAAAATATTAAAAAAATTTGTGTGTTTTTTTAGCTATTTTTAGGTATTTTTGGTTGTGTTCACATTGGTTCTCGCGGTTCTCGCAATAAAGGGTGGTTCCTAACGGATCTTTGTCCTATATTCTTAGGATCCTGTAAAAATGACATTTTTCGTGAGAAGTGTGAGAAGGAATAAGAATTGACATGTAGGCATCATGATTTGCACTAGGGTATAATGTTTTGGGTTGTTTTGGCAAGAAAAACACC
Source organism: Helianthus tuberosus (assembly GCA_030545235.1). Lineage (NCBI taxonomy): Eukaryota > Viridiplantae > Streptophyta > Magnoliopsida > Asterales > Asteraceae > Helianthus > Helianthus tuberosus. The sequence goes on from JARYGA010055686.1 coordinate 12,395, forward strand.
AAACATAACAATTTAAGACACAATGCAATGAATTCTAGGCTTAAAACATAAAACGCCATACCAAGAACATTAAGTAGTGTGTTTTAAGTGTTAAGTAGTGTGTTTTAAATTTCACACCCATAATATGTTACATTGTGTTTTAAATTGTTATGTTTGATATTTTTCTTGCCAAAACAACACAAAACATCATGACTAAGTCCAAAACATGATGCCTACATGTCAATTTCTATGTCTTCTCACACTTCTCACGAAAAAAGATACTTTTTACAGGAACCTTACCCTATATATATATATATATATATATATATATATATATAGGGGAAGGTTTAAATGAGAACGCTAAATATTGTGAGAACCGTGAGAACAAATGAAAAAACCGCAAGAACTTGGTCAAAAACAATTCAAATTCAAAAAATTTTTCTACACTTATCATTATTATTCGAATACAATGTTAGAAATATAATTTACACATTTAAATTTACGTGAATTCGTAAATAAAGAAAATTTACACATGTGTAAGTTTGCCATTTACACATGTGTAAATCTGTTATATTTACACATGTGTAAAAAAATCTAAAAAGGGTGATTTTGAAAGGAGAAATGAATTATTTGATGTTGTAAATTCTTTTTTTGATGTTGTATCTTAATTACAATGAGGTTTGTATTGAAAAAATTGGTTTTGATTGGTTTTTTCATTCGTTCTCACGGTTCTCGCAATATTTAGCGTTCTCAAGATAACCCTCCCCTATATATATATTGGTCAAATACATCAACTTTAATTCAGACACACTTTAAATCGTATAACTATTTATGTAAACAAATCGAACATATTGAGAGTAAATGGATTTTGATCAAGTTGTAAACTGGTTAAATCTGGCATTATGGATTGTTGGTTGCAATAAGCGGGTTCACTTAAAATACATTTTTTATGTATAGTCTTATTTTAAACCGGTTGATAGGGTTGTCTTGTTTAATTAAATGGGTTAAGCATGTGGATCTGAACACCACATATTTAACTAAACTTGTTAAACGTATCAACATGAGTATGACTTGTAAGTTGGAAATATTATACCTATAAATAACTACGCTTATGTTCTATAACTAGTTGATGCCTCGCCCGCGTTGCGGGGCGGTAGGCTGAATATTTCTCAACCAATTAAAACAAAAACTACCATAGATTTGCTAGGAAAAAAAAAACTAAAGCGATGGTAAGACCGTCATTTTGAGCTCGGGACAAAACTGTAATTTGTCAGCGAGTGTTAGGCAGCTGCTTAACACGAATAAAAAATTAAATCGAGTTAACCAATTAAAACAAAACACTTTTATAGTTTTGTTTAAAAATAAATAAAAAACGTTGGCAATACTTTAATTTTGAACTGGGTCAAAATTGTAATTTTTGGCTGCGGTAAAATCGTAATTTGTCAAAAGTTAAAGCGATGACAATACTGTAATTTTTAGCCAGGGGCAAATTCGTAATTTTTAACTGGGGTTAAATCGTATAATACCCGAGCCAATGGTGGAATGTCGGTTGCCTGGCACTATTCCCCCACATACTCTTAAAAAAACTAAAACGATGACAATATTGTAATTTTTAACTGAGGGCAAAATTGTAATTTTTAGCTAGGGTAACATTGTAATTTGCCAAAAGCTAAAGCAATTGCAATACTGTAATTTTTAACCAGTGACAAAATTGTAACTTTAAACATGGGACATATTCGTAATTTTAAATTAAGGGGTAAAATCATAATATATACTGATCAATGGGGGAGTGTCAGGCAGTTGTCTGATACTGTTCCCCCACATTGATTCAGTGTAGTGTAGTATAGAAATAGAAATAGAAATAGAAATTAAAAGAAGGAATGGGATGATAATCATTTTGTAGGTGAGTTTACATACCCACTAAACAAATTAAGTCGGCCATGGTAGGACGTCTTTTTCAATTATGTAATGTAGATGCAACTTATATATTATATTTTTAATAAAGTGTTTGTATATAATTATACAAGTGAGCAAGCATGTTATGTTTTTTCAAAATTAATAATTTTTTATAAGAAATATTTAATGTTTGTTAGTGTTTGTTTACATTTATTTGTATATATTTGTTTACCATCTTAAACTCGTATTGATAAATTTGCTTTCTTAGCAAACGCACACATAAAGAATATCCAGTCTTCAAACACTTGTGTTTATTCTTTTGTTCAAATAAACTTAAACGAATAAACTCAATTTGTATTCATTCGGTTGCTTTACAACTCTAAATCAAACAATAACATATTTGATTCTTTTTTATCGATATAAAAATCATACATAACTTGTTTAACGATCATAAGTAAGGGGCTGTTTGTTTACCTCTTAATGAGGCTCTTAATGGTTCAGGCATCTTACTGGTTCAGCACTTAATGGTTCAGACTGTTTGTTTCACGAGCAGATATCTGAATGATTCAGACATTTTCCTCTGAATGGTTAAGATTTATACAAAGTCTGAATGGTTAAGACCTCTAATCTGAATTGGTCAGACATTTGCCTCTAAACGGTTAAGCATTATACATGCTCTTAATGGTTCAGACCTTTTAATGGTTCAGACCTCTTACTGGTTCAGCACTTAATGGTTCAGACCTCTTACTCGTTTAATTCAGATGTTGCCAAACAGCCCCTAACTTATTTCTGAATACATTTATATCCACAACAAATAATTTTATGGATACCTATCAATATTAAATTAAATATATTCTCAAATCATTTTCATATTTAATAGTGATTAATGAACCCTTTATATCTAATAACCATCGTCACATGCCCAATTTCCATAAAAACCAGGGCCAGTATTTTCCTTTTATATGTGGTCCAAACCACCCTTATCTCTTTCTTACGTTTGGTCCTACTTTATTTCTTTATCAAAACTTTAAACTTGGTCACATCAGTCTCAAAGTTAATTTAAATCCTCCCATAATGTATGTCATTAACATTCAAGAATTACTTCATAAACTTTTTTATTTTTATGACCACTCATACATAGATAAATTCCAAAAACACGGGTCAAGATGTCTACTCACTTCAAATTAAGTTGTATTACGTAAGACGAGTGATAATTCAGGTCGGGTTTAGCTTGACTGGTCTATGTCAGCTTGAATAATTTCATGTCAACTCATCTATTTTTATGTTGTATAACTGTGTTTTCATGTCGTATGTGGTTGGCATTGGAAATTTATGAGATGACCCCTTAACATAGCATGACTTGATACAAAGTTAAACGGGTTAGTGACACGTTTATGACTCATTTATCAAAACGATATAGTTTTATAAATAATTGAATACATTATGATTAAGTGATTTATAAATAATGATTATATTGTGTTCGAAATTCCTTAAACATGTTGTGTGTTATTATTCTTGTTAGTAAACTAGTTACCTTTAATCATGTTAAACGTGTTATGTTATATAACTCGCTTATAAAACATGTCCGTGTTATTGTTAGAAAAGATTACACATATAGTTCAACAAATCGTGTTCGAGTCCAATAGTCGTGTTAAACGTATCGTGTTTAACCCGACTCACACGATATGTTTTACTGACCTAGTTTCTTATATTAGATCAGATCTAACAATGCAATGATGTGGTTGGTTATTAATTATGGGAGCACCAGTCCCCTCTTTAAAAAAAAGATTCTTTAGGACCAACTTCTTTTCATCTATATATCTCCAAGCATACCTCTTGTTCAAAATGTGTATTCTTGTAACATAATGCCTTCAGTTTACTCTAGCCCATTTCACCAAATGGAAAACCCAGCCATACTATCACTACTACAACACACCACCCGTAGCGAAAAGCGGTCCAAGAGTGGCGGTAGCGGAGGGATATTTCGCGTGTTTAAGCTTCTTCCCATGTTAACCTCCGGTTGCAAGATGGTGGCATTGTTAGGACGGCCTCGAAAACCACTACTAACCGATCATGCTACCACGGGTACCCTATTTGGATATCGAAGAGGACGAGTGAGTTTAGCCATCCAAGAGGATCCACACCGCCTCCCAGCTTTTGTAATCGAGCTTCCAATGAGCTCGAGTGTGTTCCAGAAAGAAATGGCGTCAGATATAGTCCGTTTGTCGCTAGAAAGCGAGACGAAAAGTCACAAAAAGAAGGTGTTGGAGGAGTTTGTGTGGGCAGTATATTGTAACGGGAGGAAATACGGGTATTCGATAAGGAGGAAACATATGACAGATGATGAGCTTCATGTTATGCAATCGTTACGGGGTGTATCGATGGGGGCCGGGGTTCTTCCGGGGTTGTCGGAAAAGGACTCGTCGGTAGACGGCGAGTTGACTTACATGAGAGCAAGGTTTGAAAGAGTGGCAGGAAGCAAGGATTCTGAAGCCTTTCATATGATCAATCCTGAAGGGGCTGAAAATGGCCAGGAATTGAGTATTTTCTTTGTAAGGGTACACTAAAAAACAGAAAAATGGAAGAAAAAGTAACGATTTATAAGTATATATGGTAAAAAGTTATCAAATTTTGTAACAACTTATTTACATATTATCGATATTAAAAATATTTATAGATGGTTGTGATTTTCAACATATATAGTTTTGTTAAGTTGTAATAATCTATAACACGAGTCGTTTGTATATAACATTTTAGAAATGACATCGCGATATACTGTCTTTTGTTTCGTCTATATTAATAGTGTTCATATTTGCTTCCACACTCGGCACGCTAATGATCTCATTCGCGTGCCGACTAATGGATCAACTTCCCTCAAAGGCGGATTACACATAATCCACCAAGAACTCAAAAATCATACCTATAGCTACTTTTGGAAAAAGTAACGTGTTTGGAATTTTTTAAAGGTTTCATTTTTGACCAGTATTGATTAATTATTAAAAACAACAAATTAAACATTGATTCTAAATTAGACGAAAGGAGCACAACTACCGGAAACGAAGACAATGACTGGGTTGAGAGATGATTCAAGAGGCTCAGATTGACTGTTAACTCCATATCTTCCAAATTAGATCTCATACACCCATGACCAAAAGTACTAGCTTCGGACCTTGGGCCTTTTATCCGACACTTGGGCTGAGCAGCATGCCAAACTAAGTCTTCAAAGCCCAAATCATTAGCAACACAAGCAGGCCAGATCCATTTTCATCTAATAAATAAAACCACACATAAAAATAAACGGATTAGACTCAAAATATATGACATGTTTGAATTGTGGAATTGTATATTTCCAACAATATTACAAAGAGGCCCAAATGGATTGGTTGCCCAGTGGCAAGAGAAAGCCTTTTAATACACTTAAGTGTGAGGTACTAGGTTCAAGTCTCAGCTGAAGTAAGAAATTTGCCGTTAGAAAAAAACCAAGCCAACAATCTATGATATTAATTTTGCCCAATAAATCAGAGAGAGAAAAAAAAAGCCTTGAACCAGTACCACTTGCGATGAACCTGCTGTCGAAACTTTTTTTTTTTTTGAACGGCGTTGTCGAAACTTTTAATCTTTCATTATTGGCCCAAATAGACCCCATTATATGTGAGGATTGGAATTCATAAAACCCACCACGCTTCAACTTTCTAGCATCTTTTTTTTAAAGGAAATCATCTGTTTGACTTGAACTCAAGACCTCCTCTTTCAACTACGGATGTTTAAAGATTTTGCTTTTGTCAATAGACCATCACCCCATTGGTTCAACTTTCTAACATCTAGCCTATTATTTTTAACGTTATTTTCATTGAAAAAAGTTTCAGTTTACACAATCCATTTGTCTCATTCATCTACGAATCAAAAGGGTTGATGAGTTGGATTTATTTTGTGAATGTATTAAATGGGTTGGAGGGTTGTAACAAATATGTTAAACTGTTTGACATGGCAATGTGTTTAACTAAATGTATTCACCGGTCAACATATTCAATTAAATGAGTTAAACAGCCAAACCGGGCAATCTAAAAATATACTAAATTTTTTTCGTATAAAATACAAAAAAAAAAAAAAAATCAAAGGGTACGCCCGCCCACCCACGCCATCACCTAGGTCCGCCCTTGTTAACAAATGAACAATCTACATACTAACTTGTTTTATATGTATAACAATAAGTTGTTTTATACTTTTGAATGTAAATAGTATATGTGCAATCTTTATCTAAATTCATAGCCAGTAAGTAAATTGATATAAAATACATTGGGTATACATATTATTAATTTAATTAATGTAATCGATGTATTCATTTAAAAACGACATTTATTCTTTTAAATTTGTTCGGATAAGTTTATTAACATTGGATTGGAAGTTCGCTTAAAAACAATACTAAATTTGTAATAAAGAAAGGTTGCATGTAGGTAGTTTGGACTTTGGAGAAGGTAATGCCAAACTGTCCAGTTGGAAGAATATATTTAAATAATTAATCAATAAATAATATTATTGTCCAAATTATCCATACCTTGTAAATGCAACATTAAATTTTTTATTCATTCCACCATGTCCCTTGGATTCACGACAGTGGTATCTTAAAAAATAAATCCATATAGGTGCATAGTTTTACGACTTTTTTAAACAAAACATAAATATTTATACACTAGGTTAAAACCTCGTGTGTTACACAGGTTGAATAAATAAATATTATCGTAAACAAATAGTTTTAAGAAAATATAATATCATTAATTTGTTGCTTATAATTATTATGAGAAATAATAAATAAATAAATAAATAAGTAGATTAGTGTGTTGTTACTAATATATAAGTGAGTGATACGTAACATTCTTCAGAAACCCGTATATTACAGAGATTGAATATCAAAAAAAGAAAAATATAAATTAGAATTTTTTGAAATAGAAATAGTTATTACACGTGTATTACAAACCCGTGTATTGCACGGGTTGACATTATTTAGAATCGTTAGTTAGTTAGTTAATTATTAAAAAGGGTAAACTTGTTTAATTAATTATTAAAGAGTTAATTATTTTTAGTTGTAATATATGACGAACCCATTGAATTTCATTACAATTAATAACACATTTTAATTAAATATATCAATTGATCATTGTGTTATATTGATACGTTAATATTTGTGGGTAAATATTATAAATATGTAAACTTTCATGTACTACGTAAACCTATGTAATGATTTGTAACTTATTAAACCTTTTCAACACTTTTTATTAATTAAATATTTGCAATAATTTATTAATTAATTTTATTATTATTGATAAAGATAAGTGATACATATGTATTAGTTAATTGTTAAAAAGGTAAATATAAATAATTTTTTTAGGTTAAGAGAGAAAATGTCATGTTAGATTAATTGAAATCCTTTAGGGTAAATTACAATTTTCGTACTTTATGTTTGTTTCAAATTACAATGGATGACTCTTAACTTCAATAATTACAGTCACAATCCTTTATTTGGAAAACTCATTACATCTTTCGTCCTTTAGCACTAACCAAGTTAAAATTTCCAGTTAAGTCTATTTACTTAAGGGTAGTTTAGTAATTTTACTTAATTATTTATAGTATAAATAAAATAAAATAACATTTAAGTAAACAAATTATCTAACCTAAAATAAATCTTAAACTGCGAGCAAATGGTGCAAGATATATGCAACTGACTTTACAGCCAATAACACTCACTTATGAATTGACACAAGAAAATTATAAAGAGGATTTCATAAGGGTTTATGTAACCACTAAAATGACTAAGCAGTAGGGGAGACAACTCCAACAAAATCCCTTAAACCTCATACAAAATTACAAATACATACAACAATCCTATACACAAAACACCCAAATTACTACACCATACCATCCCCAATGAGTGCAAGGAAGGAGAAGAGTCTGGGGAAACAACCACCGGCGCCTGAAACATGTCCTCCAAAGTTGAAAACCTTCACCACTTTGTCTTCTCTAATGACCACCTCTGAGCCGCCCTCAAACCCTAATACTTGATCCAGATGTGGCAGCGATGGGGGTGGCAAGAGGTGACCGGTCTCGGCGTTTGGTGGGTTGTTTGTGACAAGATTCAGATTTGGTGGTGGGTTGTTTGTGACAGGATTCAGATCTAGTGGTGGTGGTTGTTGGAAGGTGGTGGTGGAGGCGGTGGTGGCGATGGCTGGGATATGGTGGTGGTGGCGGCGGCTGGGATATGGTGGTGGTTGTGGTTATGGAGGTTAGTTGAAGAAACTGTGGGATTTCAATATGAAGTTGATCGAATCGAAGTAATCTATCTGGTGGTGAACTTTATTTCATGTACTGTTTTCTTTGTAAAATGAATGAAACAAAACAATAGTGCAGGTGGTTGGCTTGGTGGACAGTGGTAGTGGAACTTGGTGGCGGTGGTAGGGCTTGGACAACAGGTTAAGTTTGTAACCCTAATTTAGGATGGAGGGTGAAAGAGGGGTTTATAAGGTGGGAGGAATCAGGGGTAAAAGGACATAAATGCCCTCACATGCTAAGTACATGATCAGAGTAAACTGAAATATCTAACCTAGTTTGGGGTAAAGGACAAAACATGTATAACAACCCTCCAAAATATTCTAACACCCCTAATATATTTTAAAGTGTCCCTATACATCCTAAAATACACCCCGTATACGAAAACGAGCCCCGAATACCTTTATTTTTATTAAATTTAATTAAAAACAAATTTTAATAGGCTGTCGCGGGCCGCGTAAAACCCCTCTTCGGTCTATGCGGGGCGCGAGAGAAGGGACATGAGGCGCAGCCCGGTGCTGCCACGTGTCGGACGTGTGGCGAAGCTAGTCGATGACTGGGCCAGTCTAGGGCCTACCCAGCCTACTACGCGGGCCGCGAGGGAAGGCGAAAGGTCGCCTATAAATTGAGGTCTCCAGCCTCAGTTTCAAATCGTTCATCTCTCGATCTCTCTCTCTCTATTTTCTACATAGCAAATATAATTCTCGGGTATTATACCCCCTAATTAACGAAGTTCTGCCCCGTTGTAAGTATCATAACCCCTGTAGGATCGTATTCGGACCCAAACGAGTCTATCAAAAAGTAACGCCCCAAAATCTAAATGTCATATATTCGAAATATGTCCTTGTGACATCCCAAATTTCGTATAATATAAATAATATTATATTCAAGATGTTAAGTAACGGAAAACAGTAAATATAGATTTGTACCATAAGAAAGTAATGATAAGTTTAATATATATGTGTATATATAAAAATTATTGGGGTGTTAAATGTTTCAAGTAATTAGCTAAGTCTTAGATAAATATGAAGGAAGTTATAAATTTAGAAAGACTATACAAGAATGACAATGAAAGCTTGTTCAGGGGCTGAATGTGTAAATTCATATTATAAGAGGGGAAATTAAACACAGTGATTGTGTTTGGTGTGTGGGTCGCGAGAGAAGGGCAGGAGCAAGGGGAAACCCTTCTCCTTCAATTACACGAAAGAACTCAAGAATTGAACCTGAATTTGAGAGGAAATCGAATGCATGAGGCTAGATACAACTTAATCTAAGTGTATTGATCATAAGGTAAGTTGCAATTTATGATTTGATGATCTTGTATGAAGTGGGTTTAGGTTTAATCCGTGAAATTGTGTGAAATTAATCATGTATATGTGTTAGAATCACCGTGTAGAACATGAACTATGTAAGATTCTAAGCAATATGATGTTTCGGGATAAAACCCACTTGTGCTAGTAGGAATGGTGAGATGCATGAATTACCATGTTCAATTCTTGTAAAATTTTGATGTATGGTGTGCTATATGATCGATTCTTACTAGTTAGATTGAGTAGGATTTGAAAGAAATATGATGTTGTGTTATTGTTGAGGATTGGAAACAAGTGGTAGAAGATGAGCATGAAATACTTGTACATTGTGCCTTACTTGTTGTACGCCCACAAGTGTTTGATGAAATGCCTATGTGATGATTTTTAGATGAATTGTGGACAATAATGGATGGAAATGTTTAGAATGTAATAATGAAGTGATAAACGATAGGTTAGCATGAGATGTGTTTTGTGTGACAATGAATTTGGATTTCGAAGATATTGAACCATGTGGTTGATGAATCATGTCGTAAGCGTGTTAGTGGAAGTCAATGTAGATAAGAGTTGGAAAATGTGTGTTAATATGAATGAGCATGAATACTAACATTATCATGGCATGACGACATGAAAGGATAGGAAACACATAAGCATTGACCCAGCATAGAAGGCTAAACGAGTCAAGATGAGGCAAGGAAGCGGTCACGAACAAGGACGCACAAGGTAAGTGACTTCGAATCACTTCTTAATATACATATGGAGTGTTCTTGTTTATGGATGAATGGAGATGATTGATGTATATAAAATGGCTTTAGGGATTTTGTAAAAACCCCACTTTGAGTGCCATTCCCGGTTGTAAGGCGAAAAGCATGTTTAGTAAGCATTTCAAGCACCCAACAACAAACTTTTTCGGAGCCCATATGCACTGCCTGTCGCCGACGGCTCCCAGCCCGTCGCCGACGGGCTTCGGTTATTTCGAATGTGGCGGACGACTTAACCTCCTGGTTACGGCCTTAGTTGATTACGGGCTTTTCCCGAGCCCGTCGGGGACGGGTTCATACCCGTCGCCGTCGGGTTGTCTAAGTTGCTTTCTCCAGTTTTCGCGTCTCGCATATCCGGTTGACCCGTAACGCGTCCTGGTGATTCGGTTTTCGATCCGATGACCCGTGAAGCTCCCGAAAAACTCCTTAACTTCGTTAAAGTTGCATAAACACAATTTTAATCAAAAGTAGGCTATTTAAGATTCACACTCATATAAAAACATAAAGTTACACGATTTCGAGCACCGGTTATCAACCACGTGTCAGTAGGTGGTATGTACGAGATTGTATGTATGTATGAATGTATTTAGGAAGACTACGTAAGTATATGCACGTGTGAGCGAAGGTATGCATGTTTGTAGTTATGATTCATTTTATGAATGCATGTAAGTATGTAGTTATGTATGTATAAATGTATATATGTAGGTATCGGTGTATGTATGTACGCAAGTAGTTATGTATGAGCATGAGCATTACGTATTTGAGTATGAAGATACATACGTGTGTAGGTATGAACGTATATATATGTGGATGCAAGTATGTATGTAAGTATGCGAGTAGGTAGATATGTATGTACTTATGTATAGGTGCATGTATGTATGTATGTATGTGCGTAGGTGTGTGTGTATGTAGATATGTATGTATGTATGTAGGTACGTATGTGAAGATGTAATCATGTACGTATGTAAGTAGATGCGTGGGTATGCAAGTAAAGTGTGCTCCGAGAATGAAGTGTAATGCAGGTAGACATAATAATGTGTGTATGTACGTAGATGTTTATTTATGTGTATGCGAAGATACGTATGTGTATATGAACGTATGTAGAGACGTAGTAATGTATGTGCGTATGTAGATATGTATTTGGTATATATGAAGGTACGTATGGGTATATGCAGGTATGTAGAGATATAGGAAGGTATGTACGTATGTAGATGCATATGTATACATGTGAGAACGTATATGTGTATGATTTAGATACGTCGTGTAATACGTTATTAATAGTGTGCCTTGAGAATGAAAAGTAATGCAGGTACATTATTGAAGCCTCACCAGAATATGGATACGCAGACGAAATGCCTAAAGTTAGAAAGATAACGCAATGGAAAGTGTAGGAGATTGAATCTTGTTTATGTCTGAGTACTAATGTGATGAATGTATGTGGTGAATGCAGGTTGTACGATTCACGGGCGGTTATCACGAGGAATAGAGATCGAAGACCGAGTCACAAGATAGATTGTACGGGAATAATTGAGTATGTACTATTAGTAAACAGGACTTATGCTTTATTTTGTAAAAGATACATATTAAAACGAACTTTCAAGTAAGTCAAGACGTTTGTAATGAAAGAAATTTTATGGCACGAATTTCCGCTGTGACTTTTTGTCAAATACGTATTAGGGTCTTACACAGAAGAACTTTTCTCAATTTGAGCGGCGGAAACAAACAAACTGAGTTCAATTCAGCAAGTATACACTTTAAACTGTCGATTTGTATTGATTGAACGACTTTTACAGCGACTCGACACTTCGGCAGCACTTCGTGGCAAAACCGGAACAACTGATAAATGATTTCGCTCAGGAATGCCTTTATATAGGCTTGGGGTTCCGCTTGAACATGCTATGTGCATTTCGAGCGGAATCAAAACATTAACTTTCGAGCGGAATCAGACATTACAACTTCGAGCAGAATTAGAAACTTTGCTATTTAGCTTGAAATGACATGATGTCATTTCAAGCGGAATCAACTCTAATTCATATATTCTCGTTTTTCGTGCCCTGATCTAATACATTCTATACAAGACTCGATACAAGACGTAGACAACAGACGGATGCACCAACAAACTCCCCCTCGGATGTTGACGGAGTCTTCAGTGTCGAGTCTTCGCATCTTCAGTCTTTATCAGTCTTTGGGCTTCTCTTTGAAGTATATGACGCTGTAAGTATCCTTAATCTCTATCTTCTTTTCTCTTTTCATTATCAACATACTCCTTCCTTTAAGTATCTTCAGACTCCCCCTTTCGATATGCTGGGATCGCAGCCTGGCTTGTTAAACTCACAGAGTCTTCAGGTATCGGAACCTGGCTCTTCCTCAAACCTGTACATTCTCTACTACAAACATAAGTTTTCTAATATTAAACTTTAACACACTCAGACACCACTTGTAAATATCACAAAAATAATCTAACATTTATAGTCTCTGATGAACCACTTGAAGAAATATCATTTTCTTTACTTTCGATGATCACTTGTAAGATTTAAACTCTTAAACACATTCTCCCAAACCAATTGTCATCATGTCTAGCATTTGGAATTTTGAAAATCAGCTCTTCAACATCAGTTGTCGAAATCATTTTGGATTTTTTTCAAAATTTTATGCTAAAACACACCGAAAATCTTTTTGGGATTTTTGAAATTAAACGAAATGCAATAAAGAAATATTTACAAACAATATTTTTGTGAGTTTGTGTAAGAGGATCATATCAGTTTTTGAGACATATCACCAACACCGTTAAGCTTCATTTCATTTTAAGTTCTAAACAATTCACCTAGATTGTCAGTATACTGGTCCACTTAAATTTTCACACACAGTTCAACTGTTTCGAGATACGAGATTAATGTCTTAAGCACTTAAACTCAATCGCGTGTCCTACCTCAGAATATACTCCCGTATCCAGATCCCAATATTCAGTCTTACAGGTGAGTATACCATAGATGATATCTGTAAAGGAATAATTTATAGTACGAAATCGTGAGAGCTCAGGTCAGAACTTCCGTTCAGCAGAGAGATGACGGCTAGACTTTTGGTGTGTCCCCTTTAGAGGATCTTTTGATTACAACAGCAATGACTATCAATTTTATTGTTTCATCAATTTGCTGAGGGCGGCGCTATATTTCAAGCAAGCGGAAAGTATTCTCCGGGGACTAGGCCATTGCTTCCGCAAAATCAGAAGTCCCGGGATAATACCCCAGATATCACTGAGTATAAAGACCTAGTATCTCAGAAAGAGGGACCTTTCAAACAAGATTTCAGGGGTTACCCATATATCAAAGAAATGTTACCCACGAATTAAGCAAGTTTGAATTTTATGTTTATATCTCGTCACAATCTACTAAATGTGCAAAAACCTACTGGCATATCATCAGTGAGACAGTTTATCACTTTTTAACCTTCCATTTCTTTAGCATGTTGTGATAGTCCACTGATGTACTATCATTTCCTCTTCTTTGACATAAAAAAACTCATTTTTCATTTAATCTTGTTTTTGACTTTTTCAAATTTTCGAATGTTTTTGGATTTTCTGAAATTTTTACTTCCCCTAAAATGCAAACACATTTTAGGAAATTTTAATACTCTACATGTACAAGATAAAGTGACAACCGATATCGAATTGCTTCAATTCGCCATCCACTTGGCATAAACAATCAGAACTCCCCCTTTCAACAAACTATTTTCTCATTTAGATTTCAAAACACTTAAGTTTGTTTTAATCAAAATGATTTTTCCGGAAAATAAGTTTGTTTTTACCACTTGTAGGGGCATGGTTCATCATATTGACTTTCAACCACTTGTATGAAGATTACATCAAGTTCAAATTAATGACCTTGAGTAATCACTATATCAAAACAAACCTTTGTATCACTTGTACGATGAACTTATCAAAATAAATTTCAAGATAAATGCCGATACCTACTCCACACTTACCAACCTGGGAGTTCCGACATAGTCCATCACCTGTATACATTTAAACATTTTTTTTAAATTTCACAAACAACAATTTTTATTAATGATGTCGATTCCTGATCCACGATTACCAACTTGGGATCTCCGGCAAGTCAGGTTTTTCTATTCAAAGAGAATATCCACCCAAGCCTGACCAGCCTTGGGTGTTACCGAGTCATCATCACTCGGTTTCTTACCTTTCCTCTTCTTCTCATAGAACTCTTTAACCCCTTTGACTTTTCGATCAATCATTTTTTCCAAAAATATGTTTTACAGTGGGGTTAAAGGCCTTTTCAACATCAAAAACCTTTTTATCATCATAAAATTGGTTTGATATTTCAACTTTACCAATTTTCTTTTTAAAATTTTCAACCCGAAGTGGTGGAAAATTCTCATCATCCACAGTCGAAACTGGTTCTTCACCATTTTCAACAACCTGTGGCTCCTCTGATTTTGTGGAATCAGATTCATCGCCAGAAGATAGCTCCTCTGATTTTGACCTATCAGATTCATTGCTAGAACTATCAACAGACTTCTTAACAACCCATTTCTGGTTGTCAGATTTAGCTCTTTTGTTGTAAAACTTGTTTGAACATTCACCAATTTCAAATTTAGAATTTTTGAATAACTTTGTTCTGTCAATTGGTGGTTCAAACTCAATCACTTTCTCTTTCTGTTTACGAGAAACTCCCTGTTTTGATGGTATTGCCTTAGAACAATCTCTGGCAATATGTCCAACAGTGTTGCATTGGAAACAGGTTCTCGTATCTTTCCTCTGTCCAGCAAACTTCATCTCTTCTTGCTTCTTTGCAAGGAACTCACTGTTTGACTGCCTCCAGAATTCTTTCTTTTCTTCCTTATCTGCTGAGGTACCTGAAACAAATGTCATATTTGCTTTAAAATCATGAACATATTTTTCATTTTTTTGTTTTTCTGTTGGAATAAATCCAAGACCTTTCTTTTTGAAATTGCCAGGGTTAGGTTTCTTTTGAAAACCAGAACCATAACCTTTTTTCTTGTTTTCTCTTTGCTTAACTCTTGAGGTGTATTTTTTAGGTTTTCTAGTAAGATTTAAATCTTTTATTTCAGAAATATTAATTTCTGTTAATTTGAAAACCTTTTTTATCAGTTCATTTTTGACACCTCTTATTGGAAATTCCTCATCAAAATATAATTTGTCAGAATCATTCAAAGTATATGCAACTTTAAACGTTTCGTCATTCAAATTAGATTTTGATAACAGGAATTCTTTGTCATAAACTCTTTTTCCCTGTTTTTCTGTTTGACCCGGAGTGCATGACTCAGACTTTGACTCTGACGTGGACTCCAACTTTGACTCCTCTATTTCATCATTATCTAACACATGATCCACCACTTTCTTCATCAATTGAGATTGTTGATCAGTGTCAGACGATGTAAACACGACATCAATACTTTCTGGCAAATTGACTGAGGACTCCGACTCCCACTGTAAATTTGTTGCTTTTTCGACTCTTTCCTGATTTGGATTTCTGGGCAAATATCCATTTTCTAGCGGGGGTGGACACTTGTTGTAACCGACATCTTGTTTCTTACCAGAATCCTTCTTGTCAGTCTTTTTCTTTGTGTCACTCTTCTTCTTGTTCTTCTTTTCTGGAGTCTTTTCTTCAGCCACTTTTCCATCATCATTCTTTTCTTCAGTTACTTCATTCTCTTCAAATGCCTTCATGCCTTCAACAGTTGGATAAATCCTGTCAATGACATAAGAAGTACATGAGTAACTTTACAACAAACGATTTACTCTTTCAGTTTCAATTCTTTGTAACTCCAATTTCTGTTCAAGAGCAGTACACTTCTCGATGTAGTTGTTAACAACTTTCTGCTTGATCATGAACGCTCCCTGAAGTGTCTTCATTGCAGTTGCTTGCTCTTCACTAGTGTCATTGTACATATTCATCGCTTTGTTGAGCACATCATATGATTCCTTCAACCTATTCATGTTGTTGATTAATTCACTATTTTTCTTCTTCAAGATTTCACAGGTTTCACAATTAGCAGGAATCTCTTTTGCAATAACATCTTCATTAATCTTGAACTTTGGAACCTCTTTAACTTTCCTTCTTACCACTGGTACTGTTTCATCGTCACTGCTAACTGGTGTCTTTACCTTTTTCTTTTTCTTCTTCGCTTTCTCATCTTCACTGTCACTCTCAGCCATCATTTTCAAATGATCTGCCATTTTTCTTGACCAATACTCACTATCTTCTTCAACTCGAGCAACAAAAGTTGTGTGAACTGGATCTTTGTTAGGATCATAATCATCCCAAGTGAAATTCTTCCAGCTAAATCCCTCGAGTAGCTTTTCATCATCTTGATCAATCACACAAGCTTTTCCATCAGCTGAAATATATTTATCCCAGTTGAATGTTGTTGAAAACTTCTCATCTTGATTCACCACACAAGCTCTTTTTGAAGATTCTTCAATCACATTCCTTCCATGTGCAGTTTGTGCTTGATGTTGATGTTGTTGAGGTGGTTGTTGAGCAACTTGATGGTAAATGGCTTTTCGGTAGTAATCATTGTTGTTGTTGAAAGGATTCTGAGCTCCACTTGCTTCACGATTGGTGCACTCTCTCTTGAAGTGTCCTTTCTCCCTGCAACGAAAACAAGTGAAATATTAGCCTCACGTAGATCATTTCTTCCTGTGATCTGCTTGAATTTCCCAGCTCTCCTCAACACACTGGCCAAACACCATTTGATGTCCATTAATTCCATCTCCTCAGCATCTATTTGATCGTAATCCTCTTTGGTAATCATTGGATTCCCGATCTTTCCTCCCACAAAACTGCTGTATGATTCTAAAACCATTCCCAACAAGGACATATGATTCTTAGCAACTTCTTCTGAATAATCTTGATCATTCTCAAGATTTAAAACAATATTGCATTGAAGTTTTCTTCCATTCTTTGTTGCTGAAATATTCAGATCAAATGATGGAAATGATGGGAAACTTGTTTTGCTGCTTGATCCTGTTGAAGAACTTCCAGATGAATTCTTGGCATTGAATGCATTTTCAACTTTCGGAGAAAAAATTGTGGTTTTCTCATTCAACCCTGACTTGTAATAAAGCCCAATGTCTTGTTCACCATCGAAGTCCTTCATTCGAACAATCTTCCGTTGCTCCATCTCTTGAGCTTCCAACTTCTCAATGAATTTACTCAAAGTTAGCGTATTAAATCCTTTCTTGTTTCTGAGCATCATCAGATATGTGCCCCAAGTCTCGTGTGGCAAAGCATCAGCAAGCTTCTCGATCAACTCTTCATTGTCTTTCTCGATGCTCAATCTCTTCATGTTGGCTAGCAAATTACAATATCTTTCTATGATCTGTCTTGTGCATTCATTTTTCAACCCCCGAAATAGATCAAACTCTTTCTTCAAAAGTGATCTCTTGTTTTTGACCATCTCTTGACTTCCATGAAACTTTGATCTTATTGCTTTCCAGATTGAGTAAGAAGTTCCATTATGTTGCAATAGAACCAAAATATCTTCCTTCACAGCTTGTTGTAAAAGGCTTAGCATCATTTTCTCATCTTTGTATTTCTTTCTAGCGTCGGTACTCAGATCTTTAATTGGAACAACCTCTTCATCATCATTCGTCGGTCGAATGTATTTCGTCTCGACACATTCCCAAGCATCTAAGTAATTAGCTTGTACCCAATTCTCAAACCGTCCCTCCCAACCTTTATATTCCTCAATGTTCATGAGTTTAGGCGGCTTTTGCATCGTCCCTGTTTCGTTTTCCATCATCGTGTTCTGTGCAATACTGATCGGGGTAACCGGTGTAGCGAATGCGTTGTAAAAATCTTCGTCCATTTTTTTGAGTTTACAGAAAATATTAAACTGAGTGTTCAATCGAAATAACAAATTTTAATCACCACCTCGTTTTAAGCGAAATCAAACAACAACAGTCTGATTCAAGCGGAATCAGAAATGACTTTCAAGCGAGATCAACTAAACACTTTGGGGCGGAATCACTTAACACTTTTGGAGCTGAATCACACTGATCTTTCAAGCGGGATCTGAAACTAAAGTTTCAAGCGGAATCTACTCAAAACTTTTCAAGCGGAATCTTTGTTTCAGGCGGAATCAACTGAAATTTCGAGCGGGATCTGAATCTGAAGTTTCAAGCGGAATCAATTCGAAATTTTTCAAGCGAAACCTAGATTTTGGAGCGGAATAGCACAAGATTTCAAGCAGAATCTCGATTTGGAGCGGAATCAAGATCAAATCTCAAGCGGAATCACGATTCTGAGCGGAATCAAGACCTATTTCCAAGCGAAATACCTGTGACGTCATTATATTCTCGATTGTTTTCAAGCGGAAACACGATTTTGTCAAGTTTTAGTTCGATTTTAAAGCTGAAACTTTCACGGCTTAGTTAAACAACAATTTCGAGCACACTGGGAAAAAATCAGAACTTTTTGACCGTGAAAAGTTATGAATTTTGAAAAATCAGATGTAGAAGGTGTAGAAAAACAGAATTCGCGGCTGAATTGGCAAGAGCTCTTCCTCCTGAGCTCTGATACCACTTGTACGCTGTGTTCCCGAGTTAAGTTAAGGGGAGAAAAGAAATGATTCTCTCATTTTCTTTTCTCTTCTCTCCGTTTCTTTCCAAATTGGAAAGATTAAATTTAGGCAAAAAACCTTTCATTTTCTCTTCTCTTCTCTCCTTTAATGAAACTCTGGAACACAACTAAAAATTATTTCCTTCCAAATCTTTTCTTTTCTCTCATTTAATGAAACTCGGGAACACAGTGGTAGGATCGTATTCGGACCCAAACGAGTCTATCAGAAGAACTTTTCTCAATTTGAGCGGCGGAAACAAACAAAATGAGTTCAATTCAGCAAGTATACACTTTAAACTGTCGATTTGTATTGATTGAACGACTTTTACAGCGACTCGACACTTCGGTAGCACTTCGTGGCAAAACCGGAACAACTGATAACTGATTTCGCTCAGGAATGCCTTTATATAGGCTTGGGGTTCCGCTTGAACATGCTATGTGCATTTCGAGCGGAATCAGAACATTAACTTTCGAGCGGAATCAGACATTACAACTTCGAGCGGAATTAGAAACTTTGCTATTTAGCTTGAAATGACATGATGTCATTTCAAGCGGAATCAGCTCTAATTCACGTATTCTCGTTTTTTCGTGCCCTGATCTAATACATTCTATACAAGACTCGTTACAAGACGTAGACAACAGACAGATGCACCAACAACCCCGGTTACGTATTAGATACGCAGCCCGATTGATCCAGGGTTCCGTAACGGCTGTCGAGGTTCTGCCCGACGTAGTCGTTGGAATGGCGTCTCGGGGAGGGTATTACTAATGTAAATATTGGGTTATTATACTAACGCGTGTGCATTTGTATAATTTATAGATAATCACCAGGAAATTCTTAAAGGAAAACCTAAGACAGCAATATCAGTAATCTCCTTTTTGTAAACTGCTTTTACAAAACCTTAAATATTTTACAATGCGAATAAGACGTGATTGAGTCTTTGTAGTTCTTCAATTATTGCCGGTATGTTAGGGTTTTGTATACAAAATGTGGAACACGTTACCATTGGACAAAGAGTTGGCCAATGTGGAATATGACCCACCAGTTAGGATTGACAATACTGAATGAGTAATTGTGTAGAAATAAACCTTGTAATAGCTCTCAATACTGTTAAAAGATAAAACTCTTCTTAATTAAACTGGGATTCACTCACCAGTATTTCCCACTGACAAAATGTTTTTAAACGCGTTTCAAGTAACAAAATGTGAAAGCCAACTAGAAGCCAGCTGGACAGCACTGAAGGCTTGGAAAAAGTGGCTATAAAAGTTACCTAAATAAAAGAAGATGTTTTATTTAAATAAAATGGGGTTTATCCCTATAAAATGGTTTGTAATGAAACTTAGGTTTTATCCCAATATATTTATATAAAGTGTGGTATTTACTCTGATAAAATATTTCCTAACTACGGTCCTGATGTAATTTCCGCTGCCAAAATAATAAACATCGATACCACCAAAACTGGTCTCACGGCCGCCCCTTCCCGGGACAGATAGGTGACGGGGGTTGAGACAGAAGGTGGTATTAGAGCTAAGCCACTAATTCAGCCACAGAAGTGTTCTGCTGACACCAAGATATTATTCAAATTGTTAGGAAATTAATTACGGAAATACGTGCATATCTGTATTTTATTGTTGTGTGTTATTTGACTATCTGTTAGTTTACAGTATGAGTGATCAAGGACCCTCCGACGCCTATCGTCAGTTGTCTGGCTCACCTGGAAGCGAAGACACCTCTTCACAGCCTGCCCTCTCAGGGTATTCAGCTGACAATGAAGATGGGATATTCGTGTTTAAGGCTCAGTCTGAAGAGCCATTCCCTCAGAAAAAAAAGAGGATGGTTCAGTAGGGGAGCACACGAGCGTAGGAAAAGAATGAAAAAGTTACAACAGCAGCGAGTTCTAGCAGCAGCTAAAAGAGAAATCGATGCCCATACCCAAGACATGCTTAATAGGAGTTTAGCAAACTTCCATATCTTCGCAACCACAGCTGCCGACCCAAACCTGGAGCAACTAGTAGCCCCTCAAACCACGCAGCCAATGGAGATTGAAAACAACCCAGAAAACCAAGTCCAAATGCATGATTTCAACCCAGAGGAGATACCTAGGATACCATCACCTAATCCCTTAGACCCAGACTACGATCTGTGGTTTGATGATCATAGGGACTATGTGCAACGTTACCACCTAACAGATGAACCCATGCCGAACCTAGTAGCTTACCCAGGTCTGGACCCTCTAGATCCCTACTACGATAATGATGAATACATTAGGGAAATCTTAGAGAATCCGTATCCTCATGAAGAACCCATGCCACAGTACCTAGATCCAGTACCAGCACCTGCACCCCCAATGAGTGAAGAAAATGTGCAAGAGCTCCGAACTTTCGGAGAAGAAATTTTAGAAAGTAGTGAGAGGATGAGGCAAGTTGGAGAACGACTCGTCTGGAAGTACGAAGAGCGTAATATGGAGTTCTGGATGAACCCATATCAGTGACTGTGATAATAATAATAATAATAATAATAATATATAATATGTGTGTATGAAAAAAATTATATATATAATATAATAATAATAATAATAATAATATATCTATCGTAGTACAGACCACTTTGTGGTTAGTGACGCATATTAGTATTTTAATTTTAAATTCCAGTTTTAGTTTGTATTAGATGTATAATATATAAGAAAGAGTAAGTCGCAATGCTCGACACTTTTGACCAATATGTGTGTTGTGTGATTATTTGCCTTAAATATTATTTTGTGATATTAATAATTGCCAAATGTTAAAAAATTCAGATGGACAATGAAGTGAACCAGGAAAACCAGAATAATGATAACCAGAGTAACAATAACCCGGATAACGAAAAGCCGAACAACAACAATAATGGAAACCAAGTGGATAACAGTGCCATGCAACACATAGTGGAACAAGGGATAATAGATGTGATGCCATATATTATCAAAACGGTTAAGGAAGCTCAAAATAAAAGTAAACGTGATAGTAAATGACCCACTAAACCTGAACACAGCGTAAACAATGGACCCATACTTCAAGTGCCCATTCCCAAAAGAAGAAGAACCATGTCTTATGGTTGTTCTTATAAAGAATTCTGGTCTAGTAAACCAATGGAATTCTCGGGCAATGAAGGGGCCGTTGCATCTCTACGCTGGATAGAAAAGACAGAGGCAGTCTTAAGAATAAGCAAGTGCACGGAAGAGGATAAGATAATGTTTGCTTCCAATCTGTTTAAGAATTCAACACTAGAATGGTGGAACACTATCCTCCAGTCTAGTGGAAGTGATAGGGTTTACAATCTGGAATGGGAGGAATTTAAAAACATGGTAGAAAGAAAATTTTGTCCTCCTAATGAATAGGGATGGCAAAAATACCCGAGCCCGACGGGTATCCCCGAAACCCGACACAAATGGGACGGGTTTACCCGATACCCGACAGGTATAGGGCCGGGTATGGGATTAGTTTTAAAAAATTTCACGGGTATGGGTCGGGTATGGGATTAGGTGATACCCGACCCGATTACCCGAAACCACATACCCGTTTACCCGAACTATATACCCGAAGTTTTTAATTTATATTTTTATTTTCCATTAACAGTTATTTATTAGTGATTTATTTTAGTATGTTCAGAACGTGAAAAAATAAATTTTCTTTTACATATAAGTGTATAAATATTATAAAATTATTATTAATTTATGATAAAACTTATATGTATGTAATGTATATTTTAATTTATAATAGTTGTTGCATAAATAAAATTATATAATAATTATAATAGTAAAAATGTATTTGGAAATCCCAATATCTTTTAACAAACTAATGGGTATACCCGATACCCGACGGGTATTGGGTCAAGTATGGGACACGATTTTACAACCGGGTATGGTTATGGGATTACCAATACCCGACCCGAACCCGACACTTTGCCATCCCTACCAATGAAAAGGATCAGATAGCAAATAAGTTCCTAAACCTTAGGATGACTAGGATAGATAGTAAGGGTTATACTACATTATTCTTTGAATATGCTAGAATAGTGTCAACCCTTGCATCACCTGAACCAGTATTAATCTCCCGTTACATCTGGGGAATAATTGGGAAGATTAGGCATGTAGTCAAGGCAGCTAGACCCCAAACCATAGAAGAAGTTGTAGAACTAGCAAACACCTTGACAGATGAGTTAGTGCGTACACGAGAAGAGGATCAGAGGAGGAACCTAGCCCAGAAGCTTACCCAAGAATTCCGTTCTGGAAATTCTAATCGTGGGAAAAATGTAGGTTCTACTTCTGCACCCTATTGCAAGTATTGCAAAAGGAAGCATTCTGGAAGATGCTCCATATACTGTAACTTCTGCAAGATATCTGGACACAAGGAGGAAGACTGCAGGAAGAAGCCTAACAACAGGATATGCTACAACTGTGGAGAACAAGGTCATATCAAGCCGAACTGTCCAAAACTAGCTCTAGCCACGAACACCAAGAATACTAAAAATGCTAGAGCGTTTGTTCTGACTGCAAAAGAAGCAAAGATGATCCCAGATGTGATCGTCGGTATGTTTTTAGTTAATGATGTTTTTGCTAAAGTATTATTTGACTCTGGTGCAAACCAAAGTTTTATTAATACTTCATTTTGCAAACTTCTCAATCAACCATTAACTAAACTCCCACAAGAATGTCTAGTAGAGACAGCAAATGAGGAAACCATTAAGATTTCTGAAATCTTGTAGGGAGCAAGAATAGAATTTCTTAATCAAAAATTTATTGCAAACCTTTACCCAATGAATCTGGCAGGATTTGATGTCGTGTTAGGAATAGATTGGTTAATAGCCAATAAAGCCAGTATTTTATGTGATCAAAAGTCAATCCAAGCAAATTCACCAAGGGGTGAAAAGATCACAATTAAAGGAAATAAACTCTCTAGATCTACAAAATTCATCTCTGTAATGAAAATAACAAGTTATATAAGAAAGGGGTCATTAGTGTATTTGATTTCCATAATCACTAACACTAAAGGAAAAGAAGTAAAGGATATTCCCATAGTATCCCAGTTTTCAGATGTATTTCCAGAAGAGCTACCAGGGCAACCTCCAGACAGAGAAGTTGAATTCAGAATCCATTTGATACCAGGAACTGCACCAATTGCCAAAGCACCTTACCGTTTGGCACCCGCAGAAATGCAGGAACTGAAGAAACAGTTAGATGAATTATTGGAAAAGGGATTCATACAGCTAAGCTCATCGTCATGGGGAGCACCGATCTTATTCGTTAAAAAGAAGGACGGATCAATGCGTATGTGCATTGACTACCATGAATTGAACAAAGTCACGATTAAGAATCGGTATCCATTACCAAGAATCGATGATCTATTCGACCAATTGCAAGGAGCAGGATTTTTCTCTAAAATCGATTTACGATCAAGATATCATCAATTAAAGGTACAAGAAGAGGACATTCCTAAGACCGCTTTTAGAACAAGGTATGGCCATTATGAATTTACTGTCATGCCATTTGGTTTAACCAATGCCCCAGCTGCATTTGTGGACATGATGAACTGAATATGTAATCCATATTTGTATAAATTCATAATTGTCTTTATAGATGATATTCTTATTTATTCTAAGAGCAAAGAGGAGCATGCAAAGCATTTGCACACACTTCTAAGTTTATTAAGAAAAGAAAGGCTTTATGCTAAGTTTTCAAAGTGTGAGTTTTGGTTAGAACAGGTACAATTTCTTGGACATTTAGTTAATCATGAAGGAATTCATGTGGATCCCACCAAGATCGAGGCAATTACCAAGTGGAAAACCCCTGAGTCACCAACCGAGGTTAGAAGTTTCTTAGGATTGGCCGGTTATTATAGAAGGTTTATTCGAGATTTTTATAGAATAGCCATTCCCTTAACTAAGCTAACTTGTAAATACGTTAAGTTTGAATGGGGACCAAAACAAGAAGAAGCCTTTAGAATTCTTAAGCAAAGACTAACCAACGCACCCATCTAGCGTTACCAGAAGGATCTGAAGACTTTATAGTCTTTTGTGACGCTTCTAAGTTTGGTTATGGATGTGTGTTAATGCAACGTCAAAAGGTTATAGCTTATGCCTCTAGACAACTTAAGAATCATGAAGAGAATTATTCAACCCATGATCTAGAATTATGAGCTATAATTTTTGCCCTTAAAATTTGGAGACATTACCCTTACGGTAGTAAATTTACCATTTTCACTGACCATAAGAGTTTAAGGTATGTTTTCGGGCAAAAAGAATTGAATATGAGACAAAGACGCTGGATGGAGATACTTAGTGATTATGATTGTAATATCCAGTACCATGCAGGAAAGGCAAATGTAATAGCTGATGCTTTAAGTTGAAAGTATCATGAAAAGCCAAAAAGAGTACGTTCACTTAAATTAAATCTACAAGTAGATTTAAATGAACATATTAGAAAAGCACAAGAATCTGTAATCAAGGATGATACTGAAAAATTGAAAGGAATGATTAAGGAATTAGAACAAGGAACAGATGGAATTTGGAGATTCCATAAGAAAAGAACGTGGATACCTAAAGTAGGAAACCTACGCCACCGTATATTAGAAGAAGCCCATAAGTCTAAGTATACGATGCATCCTGGAAATGATAAGATGTATCAGGATTTAAGAAAGAATTTCTGGTGGATAGGAATGAAAAAGGATATCGCAGCATATGTTGCAAAGTGTTTAACTTGTTCATAAGTCAAAGCTGAACATCAGAAACCCTCAGGATTGTTAGAACAGTTAGAAATGTCTGTATGGAAATGGGAATTGATAACAATGGATTTTGTTACTAAATTACCCAAAACAAGAAAAGGTAATGATACAATCTGGGTGATTGTAGATAGGTTAACCAAGTCAGCTCATTTCCTACCAATGAAAGAAACTTTCAGTATGGAACAATTAGCTAAATTATATGTAAATGAAATAGTCTCATTACATGGAATTCCTCTATCAATTGTTTCTGACAGAGATAGTCACTTTACCTCTCATTTTTGGACAAGTTTCCAAAAAGCAATGGGAACCAAGTTAAATCTAAGCACATCTTATCATCCTCAAACAGATGGACAAAGTGAAAGGACAATTCAAATGATGGAGGACATGCTTAGAGCTTGTGTAATTGATTTCGGAGGTAATTGGGACGATCACTTACCATTGATAGAATTTTCTTATAATAACAGTTATCACACAAGTATCAATGTTGCACCATTCGAAGCACTTTATGAACGAAAGTGCCGAACGCCAGTCTGTTTGGCAGAAATTGGAGAAAAGCAACTATCTGGACCTGAGATAGTACAAGAAACAACAGACAATATCATTCAAGTCAAGAAACGACTGAAAGCAGCACGTGATCGACAAAAGAGTTATGTAGATAATAGACGAAAGCCATTAGAATTTCAGGTAGGAAATAAAGTGTTATTGAAAGTGTCTCCTTGGAAAGGAGTGGTAAGATTCATCAAAAGGGGAAAGCTAAGTCCCAGGTACGTTGGACCTTTTGAGATTATTAGAAGAATAGGACCGGTAGCCTATCAACTACAACTGCCAGAGGAAATGGCAGGAATACATGATGTATTTCATGTATCTAATCTCAAGAAATGCTTAGCTGATGAATCACTAGTAGTACCTCTTAAGGATATAGAGGTAAATGAACAACTTAAGTTTGTAGAGAAGCCTCTATAGATTGAAGACATGAAAGTCAAGAACCTCAAGCACAAGAGATTAGTTCTGGTCAAAGTGAAATGGGACTCCAAAAGAGGACCAGAATACATATGGGAGCTTGAATCAGAAATGCATAGGAAGTACCCGCACTTATTCCAGAAGATCTCGAGGACGAGCTCTAAAACAAGGTGGTGAGGATATAACAACCCTCCAAAATATTCTAACACCCTTAATATATTTTAAAGTGTCACTATACGTCCTAAAATACACCTCGTATACGAAAACGGGCCCCGGATACCTTTATTTTTATTAAATTTAATTAAAACAAATTTTAATGGGCTGTCGCAGGCCGCGTAAAACCCCTCTTCGGTCTACGCTTGGCGCGAGAGAAGGGACATGAAGCGCAGCCCGGTGCTGCCACGTGTCGGACGTGTGGTGAAGCTAGTCGATGACTAGGCCAGGCTAGGGCCTACCCAGCCTACTACGCGGGCCGTGTAGCCCTTGGCTACGTCCTTCGCGGGCCGCGAGGGAAGGCGAAAGGTCGCCTATAAATTGAAGCCTCTAGCCTCAGTTTCAAACCGTTCGTCTCTCGATCTATCTCTCTATTTTCTGCATAGCAAATATAATTCTCGGGTATTATACCCCCTAATTAACGAAGTTCTGCCCCGTTGTAAGTATCATAACTATAACAACTCACCAAAATATTCCGACGTCCCTAATATATTTTAAATGTCCCAATATGTCCTAAAATATACCCTATATGCAAAAACGGACCCTGAATACCTTTATTTTTATAAAAATTAATTAAAAACAAATTTTTATGGTATCTCGCGGGGCGCGTAAGCCACCCCCATGACCTACGTGGGCCGCGACAGCTCCAAGTGGGGCGACACCCGGTGCTGCCACGTGTCATGCAGCGTGTCGAAGCTAGGGCTGAATCAGACAAGCTAGGGCCTACCCTATCTGCCCTTGTGGGCCGCGTAGCCCCTGGCTACATCTTACGTGGGCCGCGACAAAACCGAAATTAGCTCCTATAAATTTGGAGCTCGGGCCTTCAGTCGAATTCGCTCACAATCATTTCTTTATCTCAAAATTTCACATAGTAGGCATAATTCTCGGTTATAATACCCCCCTAAATAACGAAGTTCTGCTCCGTTATAAGTATTATAACCCCGGTTACGTATTAGATACGCTGCCCGATTGATCCAGGGTTCCGTAATGGTTGTCGTGGTTCTGCCCGACGTAGTCATTGGAATGTCGTCTTGGGGAGGGTATTACTAATGTAAATATTGGGTTATTATACTAACTCATGTACATTTGTGTAATTAATAGATAACTACCAGGAAACCCTTAAAAGAAGTCTAAGATGGCAATGTGAGTAATCTCCTTTTTGTAAACTGTTTTTACAAAAACCTTAAATAATTTACAATGTGATTAGCAGTGATTGAGTCTTTGTAATTCTTCAATTACTGCCGGTATGTTGGGGTTTTGTATACAAAATGTGGAACACGTTACCATTAGACAAAGAGTTACCCAATGTGTAATATGACCCACCAGTCAGGATTGACAGTACTGGATGAGTAATTGTGTAGATGTAAACATTGTAATAGCTCTCAATACTGTGAATTGATAAAACTCTTCTTGATTAAACTGGGATTCACTCACCAGTATTTCCCACTGACAAAATGTTTTTAAACGCGTTTCAGGTAACAAAATGTGAAAGCCAACTAGAAGCCAGCTGGACAACACTGAAGGCTTGGAAAAAGTGGCTATAAAAGTTACCTAAATAAAAGAAGATGTTTTATTCAATAAAATAAGGATTTTCCCTATGAAAATGTTTGTAATGAAAACTTGGGTTTTATCCCAATATGTTTAAATATTATAAAAGCGTGGTATTTACTCTGATAAATATTTCCTAACTACGGTCCTGATGAAATTTCCGCTGCCAAAATGATAAATACTGATACCACCAAAATTGGTCTCGCGGCCGCCAGTTCTCGGGACAGATAGGGGACGGGGGTTGCGACAGAAGGCGGTATCAGAGCTAAGCTACTGATTCAGCCACAGATGTGTTCTGGTGACACCAAGATATTATTCAAATTGTTAGGAAATTAATTACGGAAATGCGTGCATATCTGTATTTTATTGTTGTGTGTTATTTGACTATTTGTTAGTTTACAGTATGAGTGATCAAGGACCCTCAGACGCTTATCGTCAGTTGTCTAATTCACCTAGGAGTGAAGGTACCTCTTCACAGCCTGCCCTATCTAGGTATTCAGCTGACCAGGAAGAAGGGATGTTTGTGTTTAAGGCTCAGTCTGAAGAGCCATTCCCTCAGAAAAAGAGAGGACGGTTCAGTAGGGGAGAACACGAGCGTAGGAAAAGAATGAAAAAGTTGCAACAGCAGAGAGTCCTAGCAGCCGCTAAGCGAGAGACAAATGCCCATACACAGGATATGCTTAATAGGAGCTTAGCCAATTTTCATATCCTAGCAACCACAGCTGCCGACCCAAACCTGGAGCAACACATAGCCCCACAACCCTTACCTTTGTTTCCCACGCAGCCGATGGAGATAGAAAATAACTCAGAAAACCAAATCCAAATGCATGATTTCAACCCTGAGGAGATACCTAGGATACCGGCCCCTAATCCCTTAGAACCAGACTACGATCCGTGGTTTGATGATCACAGGGATTATGTGCAACGCTACCACCTAACCAACGAACCCATACCGAACTTAGCAGCCTATCCAGGTCTGGACCCTCTAGATCCCTACTACGATAACGATGAATACATTAGGGAGATCTTAGAGAATCCATACCCTCAGGAGGAGCCCATGCCATAGTACCCAGACCCAGTACCAGCACCTGCACCCCCAATGAGTGCAGAAAATGTGCAAGAGCTCCGAACTTTCGGAGAAGAGATTTTAGAAAGCAGCGAAAGAATGAGGCAGGTCGGAGAGCGACTCGTATGGATGTACGGCGAGCGCCATATGGATTTCTGGATGAATCCATATCCGTAAAGATGATGGTAGAGATAGTGATAATATATGTATATATAATATGTGTGTATGAAAAAAATATATATATATAACAATAATAATAATAATATATGTTGTAGTATAGACCACTTCGTGGTTAGCGATGCATAGTAGTATTGTAAATTTAAATTCCACTATCAGTTTGTAGTAGATGTATAATAGATAAGAAAGAGTAAGTCGCAATGCTCGGAGCTTTTTTGACCAATATGTGTTGTGTGATTGTTGCCTAAATTATTAATTATTTTGTGATATTAATAATTGGCAAATGTTTAAAATTCAGATGGACAACGAAGTGAACCAGGAAAACCAGAATAATGATAACCAGAGTAACAATAACCCGGATAACGATAACCCGAACAACAACAATAATGGAAACCAAGTGGATAACAGTGTCATGCAACATATAGTGGCACAAGGGATAATAGATGCGATGCCATATATTATCAAAACGATTAAGGAAGCGGAAAATAAAAGTAAACATGATAGTAAACGACCCTCTGAACCTGAAAACAACGTGAACAATGGACCCGTACTTCAAGTGCCCATTCCCAAAAGAAGAAGAACCGTGTTTTATGGTTGTTCTTATAAAGAATTCTGGTCTTGTAAACCAATGGAATTCTAGGGCAATGAAGGGGCCGTTGCATCTCTACGCTGGATAGAAAAGACTGAGGCAGTCTTAAGAATAAGTAAATGTGTGGAAGAGGATAAGATAATGTTTGCTTCCAATATGTTTAAGAATTCAGCATTAGAATGGTGGAACACTATCCTTCAGTCTAGAGGAAGTGATAGAACTTACAATATGGAATTGGAGGAATTTAAAAACATGGTAGAAAGGAAATTCTGCCCTCCCAATGAAAAAGAACAGATAGCAAACAAATTTCTAAACCTTAGGATGACTGGAGTAGATAGTAAGGGTTATACTACATTATTCTTTGAATATGCTCGAATAGTACCAACCCTTGTATAACCAGAACCAGTATTAATCTCCCGTTACATCTGGGGATTAATTGGGGAGATAAGGCATGTAGTCAAGGTAGCTAGACCCCAAACCATAGAAGAAGCTGAAGAACTAGCAAACACCTTGACAGATGAGTTAGTCCGTACATGAGAAGAGGATCAAATGAGGAACCTAACCCAGAAGCTTACCCAAGAATTCCGTTCTGGAAATTCTAACAAAGGGAGAAATGTAGGTTCTACCTCTGCACCCTATTGCAAGTATTGCAAAAGGAAGCATTCAGGAAGATGCTCCATATACTGTAACTTCTGCAAAATATCTGGGCACAAGGAGGAAGACTGCAGAAAGAAGCCTAACAACAGGATATGCTTCAACTATGGAGAACAAGGTCATATCAAGCCTAACTGTCCAAAACTAGCTCCAGCCACCAACACCGAGAATACTAAAAATGCTAGAGCATTTGTTCTGACTACAGAAGAAGCAAAGATGATCCCGGATGTGATCGCCGGTACATTTTTAGTTAATGATGTTTTTGCGTAAAGTATTATTTGACTCTGGTGCGAACCAAAGTTTTTTTAATACTTCATTTTGCAAACTTCTCAATCAATCATTAACTAAACTTCCACAAGAATGTTTAGTAGAGACCGGAAATGGGGAAACCATTAAGATTTTTGAAATCTTGCAGGGAGCAAGAATAGAAATTTTAAATCAGAAATTTATTGCAAATCTTTACCCAATGAATCTGGCAGGATTTGATGTTGTGTTAGGAATGGATTGGTTAATAGCCAATAAAGCCAGTATATTATGTGATCAAAAGTCAATTCAAGTAAATTCACCAAAAGGTGAAAAGATCACAATTAAAGGAAATAAAATCTCTAGACCCACAAAATTCATCTCTGTGATGAAAACAACAAGTTATATAAGAAAAGGGTCATTAGTGTATTTGATTTCCATAATCACTAACACTAAAGGAAAAGAATTAAAGGATATTCCAGTAGTATCCCAGTTTTCAGATGTATTTCCTGAAGTGCAACCAGGGCAACCTCCAGACAGAGAAGTTGAATTCAAAATCCATTTGATACCAGGAACTACACCAATTGCCAAAACACCCTACCGTTTGGCACCCGCAAAAATGCAGGAACTGAAGAAACAATTTGATGAATTGTTAGAGAAGGGATTCATACAGCCAAGCTCATCGCCATGGGGAGCACCGATTTTATTCGTTAAAAAGAAGGACGGATCAATGCGTATGTGCATTGACTACCGTGAACTGAACAAAGTCACGATTAAGAATCGGTATCCATTACCAAGAATCGATGATCTGTTCGATCAATTGTAAGGAGCACGATTTTTCTCTAAAATCGATTTAAGGTCGAGATATCATCAATTAAAGGTACAGGAAGAGGACATTCCTAAGACCGCTTTCAGAACAAGGTATGGCCATTATGAATTTACTGTCATGCCATTTGGCTTAACCAATGCCCCAGCTTCATTTATGGACATGATGAACCGAATATGTAAGCCATATTTGGATAAATTCATAATTGTCTTTATAGATGATATTCTCATTTACTCTAAGAGCAAAGAGGAATATGCAAAGCATTTGCACGCACTTCTAAGTTCACTAAGAAAAGAAAAGCTTTATGCAAAGTTTTCAAAGTGTGAGTTTTGGTTAGAACAAGTACAGTTTTTTGGACATCTAGTCAATCATGAAGGAATTCATGTAGATCCCACCAAGATCAAGGCAATTACCAAATGGAAAACCCCTGAGTCACCAACCGAGGTTAGAAGTTTCTTAGGATTGGCCGGTTATTATAGAAGATTTATTAGAGATTTTTCTAGAATAGTCATCCCCTTAACTAAGTTAACCTGTAAATCTGTTAAATTTGAATGGGGACCAAAACAAGAAGAAGCCTTTAGAATTCTTAAGCAAAGACTACCCCATGCACCTATACTAGCGTTACCAGAAGGAACTGGGGATTTTGTAGTATATTGTGACGCTTCTAAGTTAGGTTATGGATGTGTGTTAATGCAACGTCAAAATGTTATAGCTTACGCCTCTATACAACTTAAGAATCATGAAGAGAATTATTCAACCCATGATCTAGAGTTAGGAGCTATAATTTTTGCCCTTAAAATTTGGAGACATTACCTTTACGGTAGTAAGTTTACCATTTTCACCGACCATAAAAGTTTAAGGTATGTTTTCGGGCAAAAGGAATTGAATATGAGACAAAGACGCTGGATGGAGATACTTAGCGATTACGAGTGTAATATCCAGTATCATGCAGGAAAGGCAAATGTAGTAGCTGATGCTTTAAGTCGAAAATATCCCGAAAAGCCAAAAATAGTACGTTCATTAAAACTAAATCTACAAGTAGATTTAAATAAACATATTAGAAAGGCACAAGAATCAGTAATCAAGGATGATACTGAAAAGTTAAAAGGAATGATTAAGGAATTAGAACAAGGAACATATGGAATTTGGAGATTCCATAAGAAAAGAATGTGGATACCTAAATTAGGAAACCTACGCCACCGTATATTAGAAGAAGCCCATAAGTCTAAGTATACGATGCATCCTGAAAGTGATAAGATGTATCAGGACTTAAGGAAGAATTTTTGGTAGATAGGAATGAAAAAGGATATAGCAGCATATGTTGCAAAGTGTTTAACCTGTTCACAAGTTAAAGCTGAACATCAGAAACCCTCAGGTTTATTGCAACAGTTAGAAATGCCAGTTTGGAAATGGGAATTGATAACAATGGATTTTGTTACCAAATTACCCAAAACAAGAAAATGTAATGATACAATCTGGGTGATTGTAGACAGGCTAACTAAGTCAGCTCATTTCTTACCAATGAAGGAAACTTTCAGTATGGAACAATTAGCTAAATTATATGTAAATGAAATAGTTTCATTACATGGAATTCCTCTATCAATTGTTTCTGACAGAGATAGTCGTTTAACCTCACATTTTTGGACAAGTTTCCAAAAAGCAATGGGAACCAAGTTGAACCTTAGCACCGCTTATCATCCTCAAACGGACGGACAAAGCGAAAGGACAACTCAGACACTGAAGGACATGCTTAGAGCTTGTGTAATTGATTTCGGAGGTAATTGGGACGATCACTTACCATTGATAGAATTTTCTTATAATAGCAGTTATCACACAAGTATCAATGTTGCACCATTCGAAACACTTTATGGACGAAAGTGCCGAACACCAGTCTGTTAGGCAGAAATTGGAGAAAAGCAACTATCCGGACCTGAGATAGTACAAGAAACAACAGACAAGATCATTCAAGTCAAGGAACGACTGAAAGCAGCACGCGGTCGACAAAAGAGTTATGCTGATAACAGATGAAAGCCATTGGAATTTCAGGTATGAGATAAGGTATTATTGAAAGTCTCTCCTTGGAAAGGAGTGGTAACATTCATCAAAAGGGGAAAGCTAAGCCCCAGGTATGTAGGACCTTTTGAGATTGTTAGAAGAATAGGACATGTAGCCTATCAGCTACAACTGCCAGAGGAAATGGCAGGAATACATGATGTATTTCATGTATCTAACCTCAAGAAATGTTTAACTGATGAATCACTGATGGTGCTTCTTAAGGATATAGAGGTAAATGAACAGTTAAAGTTTGTAGAGAAGCCTCTACAGATTGAAGACAGGAAAGTTAAGAACCTTAAGCACAAGAGATTAGTTCTAGTCAAAGTGAAATGGGACTCTAAAAGAGGACCAGAATACACATGGGAGCTTGAATCAGAAATGCAAAGGAAATCTCCGCACCTATTCCAGTAGATCTCGAGGACGAGCTCTAAAACAAGG